>CM051505.1:1406363-1486222 GCA_028031935.1 Paedocypris micromegethes
TGTGTGTGTGTGTGTGTGTGTGTGTGTGTGTGTGTAAGGGCCTAATTAATTCACATTTTAACAAATTTCTTAAAAAGATCTGACCAAGAAGAATATTTTTGACACTTATCTTATTACATAAATTCTCTCCTTCCTTTTGGCTTAAATAAGAACGATAAACCATCCTACTTTTTACAATTGTTCCTGCAGAATTGCACAAAATATTTATATAAAAAACGATATTACGAATAAAAAAAGTGCTCAGTTTTGAAGGGTGATCCTATTTTCATCATTTTAGCTCTACAGTGATTTTTATTTCATAGCTGTTTTGCTCACAGATGATATTAGCTCATAATCGCTATGCACATGAATAATGTATAAAGTTAATAGCATGAATTTATCCTATTCATTCTGCTAAGTCGCAGTAGATTGAGTTCCAGGCATTCGTGGCAGGAGTTTTCACTTCTTTGTACTTCCATTCTTAATTAAACCTGTATTTAACATAAAGGCCGCTTTAGTTCTCTTCAGAGAATAGAAACGTTTCAGATTTAAAAAAGAAAAAAAGAAAAGAATGGGAAAAAAAACAATCACGTTTTCTCTCGCACAGACCGCTTGACATCACACAGCGTTCTGACCGAATGAGTGTCATGCTTTTAAAACGTTTGTGCAGCGAATGTAGATAAGAACGTGATACAATCACAGCCAATCAATTTCGGGACGGTGGCGATCACAGCCAATTAGGTTGACACGCAGAGCGATTTACACAAACACACACCCGAGATTCAAGCGTGCGGCTTGAAAGAATCATTTCCTTCCTTTGGAAAGTATGACAATGCTTCAGGTCAATTAATTTAGATTAAATTAACTCCTATGTGCGAAATTTTAGCACTAATCTTAATTTGCATTAGATGGATAAATTGAATTGAGGGATTATTTTGTGTGAGATTCATGTGGGAGCGTCAATTTGTCCACATTTCTCCACCAGTATAATGTTCGGCCTGCGCTTGCTGTGGAATTAAATAGCAGAGCTGTTCAATCTGAAGTCTGATTAATCTGTTGTGAATTATTAAGACATGAGAGGGCACTCGCACATCTACGCCAGATGATCTATCGGCCTTTCGATGTTCCTCGCGACGTTTCTGCACATTCATTCGCAAGCCGTTAGCGTGGCAGGGTTTAAGACTAATGTCAGAGTTCCACTGTATTCGTTGTCAAATTGGACAATATTTTAACCTGCAAAGCATTTCTAAGTCCACGAATGATTGAACCGTTAAACCAAGCTGATTAATGGCGTTTTATGGATTTTCAAAATCTGCACTACAAAGATAAATTCGATTTCAACTACGTGCTGCAATCGATACTCGGCCATAATGGAAAAAGAATGTCATATCGGTTTTATAGTTTACAGAGGATTATGATCTGCCTTTTCTCACGCAATTTGTTAATATGAACCGTATATATGACAGCATCTCATGCATCTCGACTGAAAAAGGAAGCTGAAACCCTTAATGGTCCCACAGTGAAGGAATTTATAGAGAACATTTCACCAGTGGTTTAAAGTACTAGAGTAAATGGACATTGTTTGTTTGTCACTTAAGTATTTTTTGGCTACTTTGTACTTGTACTCAGTATCAAAAATATAAGTGACTTTTACTCTCTACTTGACTACATGTTTGATTGAGTATCTGTACTCTTTACTCCACTACATTTGAAATGAGACTCATTGTTACTCGTTACATTGTGATTATGCACAACAAGTCGGCATATTAGAGGAGGTGATACCGCCATCTGCAGGATGCTGAAGATACTGGATAATATTTATGAACTAAATCAAGTGAACGTGAAATAGAGGTTGGACTTTTTTGCACATTTGAGTTTGACTGAGTCTAACTTTTTGTAGTTTTTTTTTTATATATATATATACATTTTGTTCTGCCATTTTGAAACAACGAGGGAGTAAATTTCATGTCTACATTAGGAAATAAAACCTCATAAATAATTTCTTGTTTTTCACATTTCTTGTTGTTTTTGAGCCTGAATTCAGTACCAATAAAATATTTACGTTGTTTTTAAACTGGATACTTTACGACTTTTACTCAAGTCTTTTACAGTAAAGTAGTTTTACTCAAAATGGACTCTTTACACCTGGATTTCACCAATCAAAACACTGAAGTTCACACACAATAAAGTGAACACAAGCACACACACACACACACACACACACACAAGCACACAGGTAGTGTAATACGGTAGTTGAGATACTTGAGTTGAGACGCACTGTCAATGTTTCACGTGTCAACGTGTGATTTTGTCAAAGTAACAAAAACAAAAACCCAGAGCAGTGGGCAGCCTTAAGCTGTGGTGCCTGACCTTGTTCAAGGACACACATGAAATCCTCTGGACCGGGATTCCAACTTGCAACGCTTGAGTAGCAGGTCCAAATCTCTAACGCTTGATAACAACTACCTCAAATTAGTTTTTTCCAAGTTTGCATCTTTTCATTAAAGACAATACAATATCAGAGTAGTGCGCACTATTATGATAAAGCTTATTACAGTTCCTGTCTGCTAAAACCTGCTTTGGTATCTATCCGGAGATTGACATCCTGTAATGGCTTTAATGTGGGTGGGTGTTTCAAGCTTGTTGTGGTGGGTGTTTGCGGTCTAGATGTTTCTGCTCAAAGTATTTGATACAAAATCCACTTGTGAAGAATTTAAAGAGGAGCATTATTCCGAAAGCAAAGAGAAGTCCACCTACACGCTCATGCCACTTCCCCAATCTTTCGCTCACACTTGGAACACAATGGAACCCTCCAAACAAGCTTTAATCAAACTAGAGAAGTGGTGAAGAGGCAAAGAAACGAGTCTTAAAAAAAGTATTTTTGAGAACAATTATGATGTTAATGTGAAAGCTCCTTAATCTTTATTTCTCTCCAAATGTCTTGTGTAAAACAGAGCGAATGCCACTATTTCTGTTTATAATTAGATTGTAATTTATAGAAACACAGTCTTGCTTTTTTTTTTTTTGTCTTCTCCTTTATATCCGCAAAATATTAAGGCGACGCTGAAAAGCTTCTTCACTTGAGTTGCTTCCATAATAGTGTTTACGCTCTCGAAATGAGATTTTGAGAAAGCTCTTTCATAAGCGGCACAATAACACTGCGACCTCTAGAAATATTTATCACATTCATCATCAACAACACAATGTTTTTAATAAATTTGCAAGGACAGCTCTGCAAAAGAAGTTCCCACCTCCCCCTCCTCCGTAAGTAATGCATCAATGCCCGTTCCTCCACCCTCCGACAATGTCACTGTTCTTCTCAAAGCTTCGCTTGACCATGAAAATTAACTAGTGATTACACATTGTTCGGTTTTCCAAGGCGGCATTCAGGTTTTTCCCAAGATATTTCCATAGAAAAGGCCTGTTTTGTGGCTTGTCAGGGTTTAAACATTATGGAGTGTGTCACTTCTAGTCATGACGGCACTCTCTGCCTCTACCACTATCCATCAGAGCTGTCAGATTCCCACAATGCCCGCAGGGTAGCAAGCCATGGCGACTCCAAAAGAATCCTGTCTTGGTTGTTTTCTTCACTTTGCACACACAACTCGACACACTTCTACTCTGCTTTGAGTTTGAGTAGCCCCCTTCCCTGATGTGCTCCGAGATGACCTTCCTACTTCCAGAATGTTCTTGGAGAGTTTATTTTTTGCCTTTCCTTGCTTTGGAATGTGGAGGCTGAAATTAATATCCATCATTGTCTCTGTGGATCTTGTATGCATCAGCATGAATGTGTGTGTGAGAGTGTGTCTGTTGACCCTGGGGCTGTGATTGTTGTTTTGAGGGACACAGACAGGAAATTAATTCCTGATGCTGAGGCTTGTAGGAGGAAAACCTTACACCGTATCTGCAAGTGTGGTCACGAAACATGTTTGGCTCTGAAAGGGAGCCGTGGAAGTGGTTTGGATGTTTTTTGCCGTAGAGATTTGCTTCGGGAAATTCTAGACCCATGCGTGTGCAAAACACACACACACACACTCTGACCCTTCATTCCCGGTCCGGGAGACAGTTCGGAGATAGCTTCTGTCAAGCATGTACTGTCCCGCAGCATCACAATGACCGGCTTTCACTTGGTCGCCCCAGCTGCAGCTAGAACTTCATCAAAGCCACATGAATGATTTAACTTCATTCAGAGAGAACAAAGGACAGGCATGAACTGTGCCTTGACGTCCGAGAGGGTGTGTGTGTGTCTTCTCTCTTAAGTAAATATGTTGTGCTCTCAGTCCACAGACTAATTATTGGAGTCACTATGGCCACAAAAGAAATTGCAGGAATTGACCTTGAAATCAGAGCGTTTAAAGTAAATCAAATCACTGCATTATTAACTTGCCAAAACTGTATTTACGTGAATATAATCACCCCCCAGATGCACAAAATAAAAATTCTATTAATGTATATTTTTATTAATGGGATTATTAATCCAATAATTTGTTTTTTTTTTTCAGTGTGTTTAGCCCCTTTTAAGTCTCTGCGTGGCAAAGGTGTCTTAATTTCTGTATTCAGGTGAATTTGCTGTTTATATATTTTAAATTCAGTTGCATGTGAGGTACAGCACTGTTATTTAGCCACTGCTAAGTGTTGTGGCACGACTAATGTTTCTGTATTTCTGTTATTTAGCCAATAAATGCATATATGCACGTCTGCCTCCGGAACCATTACTTAGGAAAAGACAAGAATGTAAAGACAACGCAGAAGCGCACCGGTACATAAAGACGACGTACCGTATTTATGCAAAAAGAGACTTGGCTGCTGCTTATCGGCAATTTTAAAAATGTTCGTAAATATAAGGGCTAATTTTTTCACATTTCAAGTCAGGAGCCTTCAGAAATAAGTGGAAATACTTTTATTTACTTTTAGTTTGTATTAGCTCAATAACTGAATAAAGAAAAAACATTAGTCACGCATCGACACTTAGCAGGGGCTAAATAATGTGTTAGAACAAAAAATAATTATTATTGCAACATAAAGAGCATCAAACGTAAAGAGTCGATAGCAGGGAACAAATACAATCAAAACGCTCCGTTTGATGTGCAGGGAGAAATAATCCTATGTACTGTACAGTGAAATATTCTGGCCACAGACACTCCAAACTAAAGTTAAGTGCCATTGCATGACATCCTTGGCGATGACATTACTGCCCGAGTTCTGAACCACTTGATAGAAAAACAAAAATGTGAAAAATCTTGTGCTCATTAAAAATACATGTTCATAAACCAGAGCTGATGTTTGATAAATCCTGTGCATCATTATTTTTGTTTCTTGTTACCGAGTCTATACTGTACGTATATACATATACGTGTGTGTGTGTGTGTGTGTGTGTGTGTGTTCATGTCTCTGTACTATATATGTATACGTATAAACTGTGTAAATATCTATAATCAATAAACCCAGTGCAATTTACATTTTAGCAAGTGCCTTTGTAGTGTTTCAGCATATTTAATTCAAATTCATATACAGTTCCGGCCCTCACAGATGTTTGAGGGTGTTTTTCTTTGACAGCTCTGATCTTGTTTGCAACCTGGAACTTCATAACCAATGAAGAACCGATAAGCCAGGAAAAAAAAAGAGTGTGGAAGATTTTTAGATTATTGAGTGTTTGTGTATCTTACCTCTGTTTATACTGTGCACAATTTGTCAATCAAAGCTAATGAAAAAGAAATTGAGTTTTGGAATGGATTTACATTCAGAATAATAAAACTGAAAATAAAGTGCTGAACATTCTCAGGTAAAATATTAGCATTTTACAAGGACTGATGTTTCAGGTTTGACACTGATAAAAAGCTATTCTTATAAATGGCTTGGATAGATGTGATTCAGTCAGGAGATCAGTGTTTGCAACACACTGTCGCAAGTTAGATTCTCAGGCAAAGCAATACAATGTTTTCATATACTGTAGAACACCAACATATTGTAATGCATACAATTTTTCTTTTTTGTACATCCCATGTACTTTTCTGATACAGATAATAAAATATCATCAACATTGAATTTTAATACTACATAATGGACTTGAAAATGCAAGGCATTTGAATGATTTACGACTCAAAATTCGGTCAATATGACATGGAGTGGCATGTTTTGGTGGGCGGAACCTGTATTTCAAGTTACAAGTCACCAATTCCAAGCAGACGTGAGTAAAAGTCGTAAAGTATCCAATTTTAAAATAACTTAAGTATTTTACTCACACTGAATTTAGGCTCAAAATACCAAGAAGTATAGAAGCATAGAAATGAAATACAACACCTCAATTTAAAAAGAAAGCAGGACAAAATAGATAAACAAAGTACAAAGTCCCTGTCAGTCAAACTCATTTCAAGTTTAAAACTTAATTCACGTTCAAGTGATTAAACTCATAAATAACGTCCAGTGTATGATATCGCCTCGTCAACCCCAGAAAATAACCTAAGTAGAAAAACACAATTTAACAAAAAACACAGAGTCCATTCAATTGCAGTGGTGTAAAGATACTCATTCAAAAATGTAGTCAGGTAGAGAGTAGAAGTTGCATATATTTTTCCTTAGTACAAGTACAAAATAGCCAAAGAATACTAAATACTAAAACAAAAAAGTCATTTTACTAATGTACTTTACACCCACGGTACACCCACGCTTCATAATAACACTTATCTACTTTTAATATAAAATTCAGCACAGTTTATTTTTCAGCCAAGCATTTCTACCAAGGCCAAGACATATTTTTACAGATCTAACCACTCAACCCCCTGACATCGCACTGCAGATTGCGAAGAAGTGGAAAAAAGTGGATTCCTATTACATCCAACAATCTACCATTTCTCATGATGGATGAGTCAGCTTGTCGAGTTCAGCCCCCTGGTAAAGAGTAAGAGACGTCTTGCCCTAACACGGACAACTTTTCAATAGCTTCTCCAAAGTTTGCTCAGCCTAAAGGTGACACTTGTAAATGCACTAGCATTTGTTCTCACCCGGGTGTTAAATGCTTAATGTTGTGGCCTTTGTGTGCAAGTGCTGACTCCGCACCAAATGCCACTGGACGGGTTCAAGGGAGCAGGTGCTCAAACAAACACAAAAGCTCCGAAAAGTGCAGCCGCTCTTAACTAGCCAGATAACCTCACACTCGCTCTCCAAACAAAATCTGATATCTCTGCAGCATCTCAATCCTTCAGCTCCGTACCACTGGCTGGAGCGCCAAACGCCACATGCTTGAGGCTTCAGCAAGTCCCACAGAAAGAGGACAATCGTTTGCTTTGTATGCTGCGCTCGGCTCGACTGCGTTACCCTCGTAGTGGGAAAGCGATGGAAGTTAAGCAAAGAGATCGAAGTTGGCAGAGTGTGTTCTTGCTACTTTAGCTGTGGGATTTGAGAGTTGAGGAATGTTGGGTTTTTAATGGAGCCGTGAAGGGACTTTTTAGTGCTTTTAAAGATTCAGGAGAGATTGAGTTTTACCTGACCAGTATCGGTGATCGCAAAATCAGAGCACTCACACAACTTAATAATTCACCACGCTAAAGAAATCACTGAACGATCCCTGAGCCCGAAATAGCCTTGACCTTTGCACCATACCAGGCCAAACGTTCCCGCTACAGGATTGTGTAAAATCCCATTCTGTCCTACGCTCAAATTTGTAGCTTTTCGCACCCAAGCCGTTTGTTTCTTGCCTGCAACCTTTTTGCAAGATTTGTAGAAAACCGCGAGGATCCTGGCTTTAGCGGCACACACTTTTCAATGCATTTATTCATGTTTTATGTCTAGAGACTCCAAGACCTCAAAAGTAATGTAACATTATTCATGGCCGAAGCTGTTATCAGGGTAACATTTGATTCATAATCACTTCACTGAGGACACTTAAAAGTCCATGAAGTATCAGGGAAATAGTTGAATAACAAGTGTGTATTTGAGTTATTGAAACGGCCTGAGAGTTCCAAAGACATCAGACAGAACTCGAGAGCCAGACGCACCACCAGAGACCCCAAGATGTCTTAATGTGGACATTTTCCTCGATGCGTGATGATCCGCCCGTCATCCAAATGCTTTGTGGCGAAAATAAAGCAGATTTAATGGGCACTTTTGTGATTCACTACACTTTTTAACGTTAACATTCAGCGTCTGTTCATGGCCAAAAGGAAGATTTGCAGCGTGAACATCTGTTCCTAATGAATATTTACCTTTATAAACTTGTTATGGAGACAATGTCTGCATTAGCGCGACATGTAATACTCCATCCCTTCGAGCTATTAGTGACATTTAATCATTTAATTGTGTTGTCGGGCCGCACACACACTCCCCGCGGATGCTCGTCCTCCACTGCTGGTGAAGAATCACCTGTCTCTTTGGATTTCCGACGTGCATTTGAATGCTCTGCGTTTGTTCCAGGACTTAGTTAAAAGAGGCCTGCGTTTGATTAAAGCCCGAATGTGCATTTACTGTGAATGACAGCTGAATGCGGGCTGCAGGGAGTGGATGCTCGCAAACACGACCCGAGGATGCAGAAAAACGCACGCATCTGTGTGGCTACACAACGTATTAAAGAACACACAGACGTCTGTACACAGTGGTGTAGCGCCTGACCGCAACCACAGAGACCGTCTGAAAGGGACGTCTCCTGTCAGGCGTGATTGATGGATGATACAAGGTGATTGATGGCCATCGCAGCTCTCTAAATGCACGTGTGTTTGCGTCGGCAAGTGATGGATGAAAAAAGGAAAACTTTGCTGTCGTGTGCTATTAGAAAATGCACGGCTTTGACTGGCGTGGCCCTGGACCTAGCTGAAGTGACGGGGTTAAACCTAAGATGCTATGTTTAGCTGAGTTGGGATGTAATTGTGCTTGTCAAGAAGAGAAAGTTTACTGGTTTGAAGGCCATCAAACTCAGGCCATGCAGACAGAAGGTGATCAGATCGGGCCAATTTGTTCACAGTGCCTTATTTGTTGGGCTAATTAAAATCTTAAAGAATGTCTCAATGTATGGCCATCTCATAAGCTAAAAAAAAAGCATGCATCTTATGTGTGCAAAAAAGATCTAGACGTGTATGTCTGTTAATATAAGCTGCACATTAGAGACTGGAAAATATGGTAATAAGTTGGTAATACATTTGTAAAATACTTTCATATTGAGCAATATTATCCACAAATGCTGACAATATATCCATCCATTGATCAGTCCATTTTCTGAACCAATTTACCATGACTGGGTTATGAGGAGCATTAGCCAATCCCAGCAACTCTCAAATTTCTGGATCAGTGGCCAACCAATCACAGGGCTGGATACACAGACATACATATTTGTATATAACTCTCCATTCAAATTGCCCAGAATCCAGTTTTTCTCAACACATTATGTCTACCAAGAGACCCGGTGGAAACCCACACAAGCATGAGCAGACCATACAGACACAAAGTGTAAAACTTGAAACCTTCTTGGTGTGAGATGACAGGGTTTTTCCATTATACCTCTGTGTTCACTTTACATTATTACCTTCATTTTCAAAAATGTACTATTAGAAAATGCATAAATGCACATTATATTTATTACTGATATCAAATGCATTTACATTAAATACAGTTGACTCCGCTTAATCGGGCCGCATCAGGACCAGACCATTTTGGACCAATTAGGCGGCTGCCCCAATAAAGCTGTGCCAGACACGCCCACATCTGTAAATGTCATTTAAATGACACACCCCCAACATTTATTTCTCCCAAAACATAGGGCTGAGACTGAGGCAGGTGCGTCAGTCAATGTTCGTGTCAGTCAGGTTGTGAATGATTGGACCGTTTTCCCCATATATTCCTGGTGGCTGGTCTTCTTGGTCCTTGTTCCTGGTTTTAGGGGTGTTGATCTCTACTCTTCCTGATTTTATCTTATTAGTGCCTATTGCCAGGCGACGGGCCTATTGCCTGAATTAAACGTTTGCTTTTCTACAAACAGCAATTGAGTCTCGAACTATAACAATATTGAAAAGTATTAAGTTCAGTGCATTTGTAAGGCGCTTTGCTGATGCAGGTAAGTGCCTTGTGTTTAGGGACAGCTTTGAGTAAAAGAGAGACTGGTGGGCGTGTCTTCCCCTATCTTCCCCCTTGCTACTAAACTTTCTACGTTTACTTTCACTTTCAGCTTCTGAATGCTGGTGATTCATGGCTATTGTTCTCATTCTCTTTCAAGATTTGCCCCAATAAAGCAGCTGTTTTGCCCCGATAAAGCAGTGCAAATTTGCGGAATCTAATGTATATTTTTCTCTATTGGGTTTTAAGCAGCCATCCAGGTTCCCCAAGAACCCAGCATGGCTTCAGCCTCCATCCTGAGAGCACAAAAAGGTAATTGGGCTTCTGTCATTCCCACAAGCCGCAAGTACTGACCATTGAGTGCTAAAAGGAATATTAAATATGATTCATTTCAATTACAGACCGCGGCTAAAGAAATTAGCATCACTTAGAGCATCGGGTTGAAACGGGAGAGGAGCCTATGAAGAAACTCACGAACAGCCGCATGAATAAATTGTATATGTAGCAATGTAAAGTTAAACGCTGTTCGGAAAAATACTGTATGGCTGGACTTTAAAGCAACATGAGCTTTGATTGGTCGGCCTGGAAGCTATAGAGTGACGGTCTCATCACTGTTTCGTCAGTCAGTGGAGGGAAAAACATTCCCGTCCTCAAGCGACTTGTGTGTAGACTTCAAACGCGGCTTTAAACATCACATACTAATGTCGGAATGTGTGCACAAATAGATACGCCTACATTTGCTGCTCTTCTTTTAAAGACCTTTAAACCACACACACACACACACACACACAGGCACAGACTGAAGCAATGAGTTAGAAAAACACGGCCGTTTTGTAAAGAACAAGTTTCAAATTCTGGAAACTTATAAAGGCGCATTCTTGTGAAGCCGCAGAGGCAGAATGTGAAAGAGCGAAGCAGGAGGAATGTCGTGAGGATTAATGGCGAATTGAGGAGTGAAAGTAAATTGAAAGTGCATGAGGCTGAAGGAAACGGAGCAGGAGGATGAGTTTAAGAACAAAGGCTTGGGGAACATATGGGAACTTTACTGATCTGTGTGAGAAAGTACAGACGTGAAGACAAATACGTATTGACATTGTTTGACTTGGTGTGAAAAAATCGTGTTTTTCCACCCATGTCTGTTATTACATTATTCATTTCTGTTTAAAGTCAATCTGTGGAAGACTGAGAATTATGTTTCAAAACAAAATCTGCTTTTCATTAAACGCGTATGTCTGGAGTTACGCAAGTGTGAGAAAAAGATATAATGATTAAAATCCATTTGAGCTGAACTTTGCTTAACACATAATTCCATGAGTTTTTCATATCAGCTACATAAATATTGAACAAAAATACTTAACAGTGGCCAAAACGAAGTAGAAATGACTTACAAATGCCACCAGAATAAAAAAATCATATATAGATAAGTCCAATGTACTACAACAATCCCAGCATCGTTTGTGTGTCAGTTTAAATTTCATTTAAGACAAACAAAGCTAAATAATTAGAAGCTAATAAAAAACAACAAAAAATGGCATTTCCCCTACTATTGAACCACAACTGCCATGTTGTTGTTATTATCTTATTACAGAAGACATTATCTTTCTATTTTGTTCTTTCAATTGGACACCCCAATAAAACTATTTCTAACCGTCGTCTTCCTGGCAAGTCATATATGTGCAATGTTCGGCTGCACCATTAATCTTCCAGAAAGATGAAGTGCAGCATCCAAACCGGCTCTTGACACTTGCCACTTCTCCTGCAGCGCAATTATTTTCTCAAACAAGACAGAGGATATTTTTACATTCTCCATTCAAAAAATGTTACCACACTGTCATAAATCTATAATCGCTTTGGTAACCTCGGCATTAAAAATGAAATCTTAAAAAACAACACCATTTTCTTTAAGCATTTAATTAGAAAAGACGCTTTATGTGTAAGGTTGAGGTCAAGGTTTAGCTAACAGAGGCGTTCTTCAGAAATGCAACAAATTAAGGATCTGTTTTATCATTTGACCTTCGAGACATTAGAGAAACAGGAAAAACATTTAGTTTTGCTTTAACACAATGCCCGTTTGAAATGTGATGGACAGATCACAATATGAGAAATTAGAGATGTCCTGATCAGATTTTTTGGGGGTCCCAATCTAATAAAAATAATTTAATATTGAGATATTAAATTCTAATTCGTAAGACAACACTTTTTTGACAAAAATATACCAAGCATACGTAAATATACAACACGTTTTTTTTTTTTTATATTTGATGAAAGATTGTTTAACTATTTTGTAGGGTTTTTTTACTGATCATTTTAAATCATTTTTGTTGTAGCAATTGATTTGGTTGTTTGCCCTTTTCTTAATGTTTGTGCTTCAAAATGTATTTTTGAAAATTCATTAGGATACAAGGTAAATATTGTATAGCTGAAGCAGTGACTGTTATTGGTTCAGATTGGCCGCAGTTGCCATTTAGTTTCTTTCAACTTACAGTGTAAAATAAAGTAAGTTTACTGTGTTTAAATGAGTCAGTGTGATACTGAAAGCCCTGGTCGCTCAATCTGATTTAGTAAACCAGAGGTGCCTTGTAAAGTCCTTCACTCAAGATTTATTTGTTGTAAAGTACACAGAATCGTTTCAATCCAGGTTTCTTAGAACTTGATTTGATGGCCTGACACCTTCGGCAAGTCACCAAACGTGTATTCACCCGGGTTCATTCGCATTTATCTCTCATCACAGTCTCATCACAGACTATTACTGCAAATAAATAGTCATAATGAAAGTAAATTGCACTGAACTACTTTTTTACATTCTGAAGAGGATTAAAATCACAACAGCACAAACACTAAGAAAGTTACTCTGGACAAACTCTGCTTTAAAAATGTTTCTGTTTCACCCTGCTTCGTACATTGTGATCAACCGGACATTATACTCAGATTGGAGTCATGTGATGTGACTATGTTTTAAGACACCACATGGCTGATGGAAATATTTGAATTGAAATCGGGTCCTCAGAGCCAAAAAGATTTTTGATTTTGGACAGATACCAATTTCAAAAATAGAATTAGGGCCCTTTGTAAAATACAATGGAAATCAACTTCACTGTACATGGATATGTGTAGTTTCCTTTTATTGTGCAATCTCAACGTTTGGCATTCTTCCATGTAGATCAGTATTCATTGTGAAAGTTTCCGTGTTCTTTGAATGGTTAATAAAGCTATATTTTAAAAGTGGACTCTCCACACCCAGACTGGTGACAGTTGCATTATTCAGACACGGGAATTCTTGCCTCTAATTATCCATCAGTTAATCTCTGTCTTTCTCTCACAGAAACCTCGAATGCTGCATGATTTTTACAGCCAAACTGACTTGGGAGCTGCCAAGTTGCTTCGTCTTCCCACATCTGCATGTTTAAAAAGTGTGCAATGAGGATTTATGGCTTACACAAGCAAAAAATTGCATTTTGCAGGCAGCTTCTATGTTGTAAGATTTCGCATTAGAATATAATTGCCACAATTCTCTATATATGAACCAATATGTGGATAGGCAAATTATGAGCCTTACTTGAATGTAATATAATGTAATGTAATGTAATGTACTTTAATTAAGCCCTTTAATACCATATAAATTGTTACAAAGTGCTGTACAGTAAGATAGATAAAACAAAATGTGATAAAACAAAGTTATATAAAAAAAACAACAGGTAATAAAAGACAGGTCAAGATCAAAATCACACAAACGTTTTGGAAAAACAGATAAAAAAAAGCAATGTCCCAACTCAAACCGGGTCAAATGTGTTTTTGTATTGTTGCGTAACAATTTAGCTAAATCTTGTACAGTTTTAGACATCTCAACACTGTTGGGAGTTCGTTACCACGATCAACACGTTTTTATATAATGGAAGGTGATGCATATAATTGTTCTAATGATAGAGTTTTCAAAATGGCACAATTTTGGCAAACACACAGTGTCATCTATCTATTCATAAAAGCCAGCTTTTAGAAAATTGCAAATGGCTCATCCTCCGGTGTCTCTTCTGTGGTCGACCACACACCCAAGGTCAAAACGTGGCTTTGGCATCAATCAAACCTAATGAACTTCATAGCAAATCGATCACAGGACTGCAGCAAGATATCTAGTGTGGAAGCAACATTAGTGTTTTATGACCTGCTGTGTGTGCGTACGAGTGTGTGTGTGAGTGTGTGTGCCTTTAGCACGGAAAAACTCTATGATCTATTCCTGTCAAACTCATTACCTGTGAAATCAGGCTTTTCAACCGAGTCCATCAAGTCCTCTCAGACATGCAGTGTAAACCAGTTATTGCATTGATCTTGCCCTGAGGTCCGTTCATGTTTGGCACAGGTACACAGGTTACATCCTTGTTTGCATATGCGTATGTGGATTGCCTTTGATGGTGCAGCTGTCCAGCTACTTGGTTCAAGAGTGATCCACTAATACACTTTCATGTTAACAAGAATGTGCCTTCAACAGCCCTTACTGCTAATGAGGCAGAGAAACCTCCACCATAATCAGCCTAAATATTTACCATTTTATTCATCACAAACCCTCTTCGACCATCTTAAAAAAAAGCACTTGTTTCATTTCTGTTATCTGGAGGTAGAGCCAATCTCAGCATCTCTGGGGTTGAAAGCCCACCACAGGACAATTGAAGGATATACAAAGCCCATACAGAAAGTCACAGATTGGACCTAGAACTTGGGTCTTAGATGGGTTCCTTGGCTCTGAGGAATCATCACCACTCACTACAACATTGTATCCTCAATCTCGAACAAACCGACAAATTTGACAGTTTTCAAGTCTGCCTACATTTACGCTGTTCTGTTCTTTGACGTCTCAGCACAAACTTTCAAGGAGACGGATTTGTTGTATATTCTACTGCCTTTCATGCTTTGTTAGAAGATTTGTCATTTCTGACTACACACAAAAGGTTTGGCTAGTTTGTAGGAGGTACAAAATGAAAGAACAAAAATTTATAACACACACCTGGAATACAAGCTGTGCATTCTTTTTCATCCAAACCTGCCAAAATCGTGTAAACCCCCACATGTGTGGAGCTTCCACAGCCAATTCCCAGTTTGGATCAAGCCTCCCTCTCGCTCTGGTGGGAGAGTTGAGGATTATATTGATAGGACTATGAAAGCAGCCGTGTTGGACTTGAGAGAATGGTATGCTTCTTTCTTTCTTTTTCCATCTGGTACTGTTGTCTTTCTAAAGCCGTTCATTTAAAAAGGAGAAATCTTAAATCAAAACTAAACATTTGTGTTTTGATGAGAAATGTCAGTGGAGTTAGCGCTCGTCTTGTTAAAAACATGTTCCATCATTTGCCAGATGATTGTCTTTGTGTTCAACATTTGTTTTGAGAGAATGTTTTGTAAAGGACCAAGTTAAGAAATTTGAAGAAGAAGTGAAGTAAAATGGAGGTAGAACAACATTGTTTTGATTAGGACTGGGTGGAAGAAAACCCGATCTAGTGTTGGAAGAACCAGCAGAAGGAAAATGCTAAGTGAACCTGATCCGATTCTGCACTTACTACAGGCCATCGCAGAGACACGAATTTGCTTATGGTGACCTTTTATCTCGGATAACTCATAAAACGGAATCACCAGGAGAGCCACCTTTGACATCTTGTGGAGATGTAGGTTGCAGAAAAGGTTCACTAGCTTGATGCTTCCCAAGAGACACTGACAACTGTCCCAGCAGTTCTCAACTGTATAGAAGCAGACACAGGCAATATGCCAGGCATTGCCTCATCTCACCGGTTCCTGCTTCTTGTCGCCAAGGTCAATCTCCTAGCAGCTCCATCGAGACACTCCATCCAGGAAAGCATCGACCTCTGTGCTTCAGTGTGCCACAAAAGCAACCCAGACATGAGCTGCCCAGAGAGACATCTGTGGAGCTCCAACAACTAAGCTCCCAGTTTGCACAATGGATTGAGGACACTATCACCTTGCCTACCATCAAGTTTGTGTCCCTTGTATATCAGTGTCCTTTTAGAATATTGCATTGTCTTTGGTTGTGGCCAAGAACTGACGTTCTCCGAAACATGTGCAGAGCTGTCAGCTGAGCTATGACTAACACAACACAAACTCAGGCGCAATTTGCTGATTTGGTTTGCCTTCTGGTGAACAACACTCAATTTTGCTCAGCACCATGGAGAACTGTTAATTGTGGAGAGTTACCAGGTTCCTAGTTGCGCAAGTCTTTTTTTAGTCCCCTCTCAATAAAGAGGTTGTGTCTTCAGTGCTATGGTGAGAACTGGTTCTTGGGCCAAAGGTTTTCCACGTTCAAGACCTTTAGGATGATTCCTATATTCCTCAGCAGACTATCTCTCATAACTAATACTGCAGAGGACTTCTTTCTTAGGTCAACTATTGAGTATTCTAGCTCTCATCTTTTCCACAAGATAACCCCCTAGGGTGTGAACTTTGTACCTTGGTTGAGATCTGGTTGCACCTGTCATGCAAGGTTCTTGAAGGAGATGAGACCTAATTCTTGTGCACTGGAAGTTCTGTGCTCCGCCTTCTTCGAAGGACACGTCTATGTCTGTTCCATACAGTCTTACTCTACCTATTCGGATAGGTTTAATAGTGTCAGTTCTTACAACAAAATAATGAGTGAACCAACAGAGAGGGAATATCTTGGTTACTTGTGTAACTGAGTTCCATATTGGATGGAAATGAGATGTTGTGAACCCTGGTCACACCAGAACTATCGTTGTATTATTCATCGTTATACCATTCATGTGCTTCTTTTAGTGAAAGGTATGCAAATTTTGTCAATCCAAGTATACTGATTGGCTGTCTACCAAACACAGACGTGTATAAGATTTGATGGGCCACTCCTGGTGCCAAATCTTCCATCACAATTTTTTCCAAGACAGAAAAACAAATCCAAACTATTGGAAATTTGCTTGTAATTGTAATAATATTAATGTTAAAAAGTTTAATCACGACAATGCTGCAAAAAATAAACGGCTCAAAACCATTGAAAGAACAAAAAAATAGAACAGAAAAATAGCTGTAATTCAAAATAACCTTTAAATGCATCTTTTAAAGGTCACCGATTGTAGGTTTGCAAGCTGTGATGCTTTGAGGATTGATGCTGCCACCAGACTGAAGTTTGTGACTGCGAGTTCATGCAGAATTCATTAGACAGAGGTCTCACATCGTTCCTGCTTCTGAAGGGAGCTGGACAGATGTCTGAGCGTCTGTCACTCTCCGTCGCTCCTGCACGATTCAGATGTAGAGTTAGGCCATTCTCTGATGAGAATGATCCCTGGTTGGGAGGTCCTGTAAAGATCTGTGTTTTCATCATAAAGAGGGATTTTCATTCAGAGCCTGTGTGTATGTTTGGCATTTAGTGTGTTGTTTTTAATTAAACTTGTGTGAGGGCGGCAGTTTCTGCTTGGTTAAGGTCAATGAAGGTCAGACGGCTGGTAAATTAACCATTCATTGTGCAAACCGGAGGTGTATTCATCCCACGTTTATGTTGCTCAAAATGTCTATCCCTGATGGAAATGATCCTGAATCAACATTGGTTTCGGATCAGCCATGCACAGCCTTGACTTTATTTCTAAACATAAACACAGAACATTCCGCTGTAACGATTGGTTGGCAGGAAAGTTGAACACTGAGTATCAGCTTGATAAAAAAGTGTGTGTGTGTGTGTGTGTGTGTGTGTGTGTGTGTGTGTGTGTTATTCTAGTGTATTGGTTGTTGTAATCACACCAGGATGTTTTTTTTTTATTATTTATCTTTTATATTCATGTCTTTGTAGTTGTAGCGAGTGGCAGATCAGAGAGTGCAGAGCCAATGTTACACACCTGACAGCCTTGTGTATATATACATCTCAAATACAAAAGCATAGATTTCTCTCCTAGCAAAATTTCCCTTCTACAAACGCCAACGTGTTTTCACATCCAGCCCTGCTTGTCAATCAGCGAGCGCCGCATGATAACCTTGCATTAAACGCACACACACAAACAATCTTGCATTAAAACAGACATATCTGGTCCCAAAATAGAAAGTCACAAAGAGAAAACCACCAGATGGTATATGTTTGTGTGGGGGAGCGCCGCTGTGATATTTAGCTATTTTCCTCCTCCCTCAGAGAAGATTTTCAGGGATATTTCCCTCCTTCTGAAATGACAGATTGTGTGTGAGTGTTTCTCTTATGACAGCAAGAGGGTGTGTGTTTCATAATTTAATAGTATGCTCGCATTCTCTCTGACAGTGAATGCGGGGAGTATTGCTTTCTGTGGAAGCGTCGAAACTTTTTGGTGCAGGTGATTTGCATTTCAGCGCGCTGCCAAATAGCATGTGACACGCACACATTAGCAGCGAGCAGCACATCCTGTATTCAAATGTGCTACTGAAAGTTAAAGAGGCTTTAAAGTTCAGCAGCATCATTCGAGGCACTTTGCTGCAGTCGTATTTTTATTTTGCTTTTTTACCCCCCTCCCTCGTCATTTTCAGATTTAGTTTGTGCAATAATCTAAAAAGCAAACATCTGTATATAGTCGATCACATTGAGCAACCGATGCATTTTGTCCAGCATGAAAAGCTGTCGAGAAGTTTGCAGATCGTCCTGTACAGTAATTGTAGTGCAGGGAATATAAATGAATTTGTGGATTACACAAAATACAACAAGGATTACAGCAGGATTTCTGAGAGAGATTATTTTTCAAGAGATTACTTCTTTTATGGAAATCACTCTACACCCTAGACAAAGGTCTGAATTTGTTATCCGTGAATATTGACTCTTGAAAGGCAGAGCGGGAAAGTAATCCCAGAAATTAATTTGAGCAAAGACAGTAGTTGAGGAGTAAAAACCTGTTGTTTATGTGATAGAACAAGTGAGGACTGTCATGCACAATGATCATTGCTCGTGTTTAGTTTGAGGGTCTTGTATTCCACTTCAAATCAAACAGATTCTAGACTAATCGTATTGATTCAATCGTCACAAAAAACGTAATTTATTATTTTATCCTGCATGTTTTATCATTAATTTAAGCTTAACCTTTGGCAAAGAGACAATTTTCCTCAAAGAAAATGTAGAACAACATTATTTGTGAATATGTGTGAATATTGTATGTAAATTCACTTCAATAGATGTATTTTTTTTATTTTAATTTTTTAATGAATGCGTAAGTCACAACAGGCATTAAACATTACAATAATGTCTTTACACTGGTTACCTGTTAAATACCATGTACAGTTAAACCGACGCTTATTTATCTTCATTGAAATGAATTGTTTTGCCTTTGCTATTTAAGTTAGATTATTTATGAGCCAATCATATTGTTGCTCTCACAAACCTGTCACTTTTATGTTTCAAGATTTTAAACCCAGTAATTGTGGCGTGTTTTTTTTTCATAATATAGAAAATTATATATAAATCCTGTACCTTGGGGAAATATTTCACAAAAAATTGTCCACGGTAGACTAGTCACACACAATCACAATGTAACGAGTAACAGTAAGTGTCCATTCAAATGTAGTGGAGTAAAGAGTACACAATGTAGAAAGTAAAATTTGCTCATATTTTTTATTATATTGTTGCTCATATTTCACAAAAAACTACTTAAGTAAAGTAACAAAGTCAATGTATTCTACGTAAGTAGTTTACACCACTGCTTCACCGTGTATAGGCGTACTTCACTGAATGGTTTACTAAATGCAGAGCACAATTTCAATATGGTCCCTATTGGCTATATAGACAATCACCTCCCTTTCTTCTTCTTCTCGTTCTTCTTTCTTAAATTGGGGAACTGCATGTATGGCATTTAAGTGATCTACTACACTTCTGCTCAAATCTCTGGAGCAGTCAGAGTCGGAAATTGCACCACTTTGCTTGGGGAAAGGGTTGTTGTCTTTTTTGTGTCATTTCTGAGGGATTGGGTCACTTCAGGACCAAGGAGAGGGACAAGGATGTTCATTCAGCCTCAGCAACCAACACACAAGTCTTTACTTTCATGTTAGAATACCAGAACAGATTGGCTCCAGAGATCTGGTTCATCTACTGTGGGTTAATTTATTCTACTCCAATTGTAGATTACTGTAGATTTCACTTGTTCTCACTTAGAGAGGTTTATTATCACTTGTGACAATTCAAAGGTATTTTCATTCACACATTCATTGATTATTTGGTCTGCTTATTTTGTACAGTTGCTGTGAAGGGAAAAAAGTGCCTCATAAATACAGCTAAACTTAAGTTGAGTCCACAAATGCAAACAAGAAATGTTGATCTTCTCAAAAACTCATTGCTCCTTCTCAATATCCATAGTGACCCCATCTATCCTAAATGTAAAACGTTGCAGGGAGATAAATTAAGTGTGTTTTCTCCTCAACTCTGGACAGAGCGGTCGATGTATAAGTTATGTTACAGTAGCAAAGTGCATTATGCGGTTCCTCCGCTGCGGACACGGGTGACTGTACGATGTGGTGCTTTGCACTTTTGAGGCTGAAATTCCATTATAGAGAACAAGCTCCCTCCTCAGACACTCTCAAACAAACTGAAACTCAATATCACAGGGTTACAAGCAGTGTATCATCCACACCGAGGTGGTTGACTGAGTTATGTGCTTCAGCAAATTGTACCAGAGCTCAGCAGACACTGCAAACACCCCACCTGAAGTTCTGTTGACTGAGAGAGAGCGCAATAGGCAATTTGGGTATCAGTTGAGAGAGAAGGATTGAGCCAAGGATGAGAAAATAAATCCGTATTCGGCTCACATCAATTCTTAGTTTCATCAGAAATCTCTAGCTCACACTCTCCAGTTGCGAGTTCTCTGATAGCAAGGTCTCGGTGTAAGAGGAGTGTTGCCAGCGATTGGGTTGAGCTCAAGGATGGGAAATGAGAGCACAGCTGTCAGGCCGAGTTCTCTTCAGCACGTCTGCCAACGGATCTCCAAACAGCGACCTGAACTCCATTTCAGTCAGTCTGTAGAGTCGAGCAGAGCTTCACGTGCCTAATTGAAACATGTTGTGTTTGACAATGTACATTGAGATCGCAGGAGTTCATGCAAGAGTGAAAATTCTGTCATTGTTAACTCACCGTCATTCCTAACCACTATACTAACGATACGTATCGGTGTTCTCTGAGTGTTTGTACCTGAGGGTTTTGACAGAGAATCGTCTGAAAGTTCTGATAGATGCATAATGTTTTCGAGCTTTTCTTGGATCTTGAACGATGATGGTGGTGTTGCTAACAATAGCTCTACAGACAGCAAAGACTTTTGGGTAGCACTTTATAAAAACTACATGCTATGATTCATTTCTAAAGCATCAGTAAATCATGATTTAATAATTTATATGCATTGTTCCTATATTAATAACCATTAGTAAGTAGTTTATACGAGTGTGTATACTAATATAATGGCTTTATTCCTACTTCTGTATATTTGTTATATATTCTAAAAGCATCTACACTGTAAAAAATGCCTAAAAATCTTGAAATTAGGCAATATATCATGTTTTTTTCTTATAAGATAAATTAATTCGCTTAAAATTAAGAGTGAAAGATTATTTTGCCTGTTTCAAGAAATAGGACTTGTTTCAAGCCGTTCTCGTCCTTTTTTATGCTTTTTTCTACTCGTTTAGTTTCTTAGTTTGTTATTTCTTCAAGTCGACTTTTTGCAGTGTATATAACACATTTTCTATTGTAATTGCAATTTTACACTTTGTTAAGTATCAGTAAATCATTTATAAATTAAGCGTGCTAATGTCAAGAAACAGTTATTCAGTGTGTTAATAAATGCATTATTCAAACATACTACTGTTAAACTCATGATCAAATCAAGTAGTTATGAAGTATTTTATTTACCTGTCTAATATCTGTTTTTATGAGACCTTTTTAAAGTGAGGACTATTTATGTCTTGTTAAACATTGATTATTTTACAAATCAGTTACAGAGAAAAAACACACATGAGGTAGCCAGGCCAATAACAAGCATTTATTTGAATATATTTTCATTTTACAACTGTACATATAAACAAACAAAAAACTATTTGACATGAAATTAAACATTTATTTTATTTATTTTTTTTTTTCAGAATATATTTATATATTAAAATTGTATCTAGTTTCTTTGCTTTCCTAGTCTTTTTAGATTTTTGACACTAAGGGCACTAGTGGGGACATTTGGGAGGTCCTCATAACTTTTCCTGGTTGAGGGTTTAGATTTTAGAAATTTCAATTAAGTTTATGCTAAGATTATAATAAAGAGTTTGGGGAAAGAGAATATTTAGATGATTAGGCTTCAAACGAGATAGCAGTGCACTGTTTTGTATGTAACTCAATGTGGAACCCCACTACGATATAAATGTGTGTGTCTAAGTAATTTCCAAATTCACCAAGGACAAAAGATAAACAGCAACTCAAGGATTAAGAGATTTGGTGGAGAAGCGGATCATGCTGCGCTAAAGCTGAAAAGGTGGCTGTTTTTGCTTAAAACGGGAAAAACAATGTCCACATTCGATAACAATGGCAACGTTTTAATTCCTCTACTCTAGTCTGAGTACCTCTCATTAATATGGTAATAGCAGTAATTTACTTTTGGCCAGAGAATTATATAATTCCCTGTCAAAACACGGCATTGCTGTGCATGTATAAAAGCCAGTGTGTGAGTGTATGTCCTTATAGCAGCGTGAAAAGTGCTGATTAGCTACGGCCTCGGAATGATTAATTAATACCAAACACACATTTCCATTTTATAGTTTCCTATCAATTATTGAGGTGAGATGCATTTTAATGAAGTGTGTGTGTGGTTGTGTGTGTGTGTGTTGTGCGTGCACGTGCAGGTCTTAGGTCTTAAAACCGTTTCTCTGCTAATGTTTATCTCAAGGAGAAAATAATGACTTCATTGTACAGTCTTTCAAATTCACCTACCTCTGCACAGTTACATCAAGTTCAATTAGTGTGTTTTGATGCAGCCACGTCTCTTTACAAGCTTCATTAGTTTCTATTCTATAGACTGTGAATAGTACGACTATGCTGTACATTACATGTTTGTATAATTATACATTGTGCTTGCACAAATACAACTTTGCATATACAGTAGAACTGTATATACAGTAGAACTGTATATGCAAGAGTTCAAACTAAATACTGTATACACTGTATACACTGTAAATACTGTATACTTTTTTGAGTTTGCTGTACTGGCGTCTGATTGTTCACTAAACCTGATTGTTTGAGTTCAGTAACTAAGTTCAATAGCTACCTAGCTTTTTTTTTTATAACGCCAGCTCTGCAATAAAATGTTAATGTCAATTCAGCATTAAAATGTTGACTACTTTCGAAGTCCGGTCAGGGTGTTTTTGTGTGTTCAATTTGCATATTATCCCCGTACTTCCGTTGTTTTGACTGTGTGTCCTTGTGTCCCAGTCTGTCATTGGTTAGCTGTGAATTATTTTTGATAGAAATGTGTCATGGATTCTGACGGCTGATTTCACGGACTTTTGTGTGTTTATTTTCCCGGACTCTTGTTTTGACATGCGCCTCAGCGCGCCGCCATGTTTCGTGTTCCGGGTCCTCGTCAGTTGTCTTAGCAACCAGGTGTTTCCTGTTTATTGTGTAATCATGTAGTGTATTTAAGCCTTGTTTAGTCTTTGTCTCGTCGCCAGTTTGTCTGTGCGTTTTACGTCAGTCATCCCAGCGTTTTTCCCTGCCTAGTATAGTCCGTGTTTTTGACCTCGTTTTCTCGCCCGCCGTTTCTTGGATTTGTTTGGATATCTCGCTGCCGGATTTTTGCTGTTCTGACCATTCTCTCGCCTTACCCTCATTGCCCCGAACGCCTGTGTTTGACCTTGCCCGTACGACCAAGATTAAAGCCTTGCAACCGATTCTCCTAGTCTCTGAACTGTTGAATGTGGGTCCAACGCCTCCGTGCAGTTTCAGCCGTGTCAGCACAAACTGGCCAAGAAGAGATGATCCATCAGGTTCAGAGACATTCAAGAAGCAGGAGGAGAGAATGCGCAGACGCGACGAGGAGATGAGTGCGTTTTGCCGGCAGTTGTCCGCCCAGCTCACACGTCAGGAGAGTAGGATCACTGAATCGCTCAACCGCGCCGAAGCTCTCTCTCGTCAAGTCGCGGAGAATTCTGCCCTGCTCGCCGCTGCGTCAGCCGCTTCCCCCGCCGCTGCTCCCGCTCCAACACCCGCAGCCGCTTCAACACCACCGATGCCAGCACCACAAGTTCAGTTAGGAGCTCCGGCTAGATTCTTGGGTGAGTCGGGCGACTGCCGCGCATTTATTACACAATGCGAGATTCATTTTGAGCTCCATGCACCAGTGTTTCCAACCCAAAGCTGGCTGGGACTCGATGGCGCTATGTGACGTGTTTTTGAAGGGGCTAAACCGGTGGATTAAGGACGCGCTGGCGGCCATCGAGCTCCCCGATAATCTTGAACTCCTAATGACTCAAGTGATTCAAATTGACCGAAGACTCGCTAACAATGCTCAAGAGAGCCGAGACTATGAATCACTCCACTCCTCGCGCCGTCAATGGTCGCTACCCATCAAAGATGCGCCTCGGCGTCCAACAGCACATCAGTTCAGGTCACGCCAAGACCCCCCAAGAGTGAGTTCCTCTGCTCCGGGCCACAGTCATACCCCTGCCAATGCGGTTCCAGTGGGAAGATTCCATCTCCCTGAAGCTGAGAAGCAGCGCCGTCAGAGAGAGGGCTTATGTAGATACTGCGGTCAGGGAGGTCACTTCGCCCTTTCGTGTCCAGCAAAAGAGGAGACTCATCACTAGCTCGGAGGGTAGTGGTGAGTCGATCCAATTTTACTAACTCCTCTGCTCGATCTCTCCCCACAGTCACTTTGTCAGTCGGACAAAAATCTATTCAACAGGCGGTGCTCATCGATTCCGGAGCGGACGTGAGCCTCATGGACTCCCAACTGGCGAGGAGACTGGGAGTGAACCTCCACACTCTCCCGGAACCACTGGAGGCCACGGGTCTGGATGGAGGGCTCTATGGAGTGTCACACACAGCACCGGCCCTGTCACAATGAGTTTTTCCGACACGCATTCAGATCAGATCCACTTCCATATCGTGAGGTCTTCGCATCATTCCGTGGTGTTGGGGCACACCTGGCTCAGACGGCATAACCCTCGGCTCAACTGGCGAACAGGTGAAGTGGATGAGTGGGGCTCGGAGTGTTCATATTCATGTTTTGTGCCAGATGAGCAGCTTCCTGTCCCGACTGAGCCTGTGGACATGTCCAAAGTGCCATCCTGCTATCATGACCTTCGACCCGTATTCAGCAAACAGAGAGCTACCACTTTGCCACCTCATCGATCTCACGATTGTGCCATCAATCTCCGCCCAGGGACATCACCACCCAAAGGCAGCCTGTACTCTCTCACACCACCCGAGCGTAAAGCCATGAAGGAGTACTTCAGTGAGTCGCTGGCCGCCGGTCTGATTCGACCTTCTTCCTCACCCGCTGGAGCGGGTTTCTTCTTTGTAAAGAAGCATGACGGATCGCTGCGGCCTTGTATCGACTATCGAGGTTTGAACGCCATCACTATCCGAGACAGCTACCCCTTGCCTCTGTTGTCTTCAGCCTTTGAACTCCTGTCCGAGTCGAGGGTGTTTACCAAGTTGGACCTCAGGAACGCGTATCATTTAGTTCGTATCCAGGAGGGAGATGAGTGGAAGACGGCGTTCAACACCCCTATTGGTCACTTTGAAGTATTGTGTAATGCCTTTTGGATTAACTAACGCTCCTGCTGTGTTCCAGGCTTTAGTCAATGACATCCTGGGTTCCATGATCAATGAATTTGCCTTTGTGTATCTTGACGACATACTCATTTTTTCGAAGACAGAGGAGGAGCATCAACATCACGTCTGGCGGATCCTGAAACGACTGTTGGAACAAAAATTATATGTCAAGGCTGAGAAGTGTGAGTTCCATGTCACTACTGTAGCCTTTCTCGGCTTTGTGATTTCTCCCAAAGGCATCAAGATGGACCCTGGAAAAGCGCAGGCCGTAGCAGAGTGGCCGACGCCCCAGTCACGCCGAGATGTGCAGAGATTCCTAGGGTTTGCTAACTTTTACCGACGCTTCATTAGACATTTCAGTTCCATCGCCTCACCGCTCCATGCACTCACCTCTGTTCACTCCAAGTTCCTGTGGACCGACGAAGCAGACAGCGCTTTCCGACGCCTGAAGCAGAGTTTCACAACTGCACCTGTCCTTGTGGTGGAAGTGGATGCGTCCAGCACCGGAGTCGGTGCTGTCCTCTCACAACGTGACTCGGAGGGCAGGAAGTTACACCCATGTGCCTTTCTGTCTCGCAAACTCTCGTCCGCAGAAAGGAACTACGACATCGGAGATCGAGAACTCTTAGCCGTGAAAGTGGCGCTGGAGGAGTGGCGTCTTTGGCTCGAGGGAGCAGATCAGCCGTTCCTTGTCTACACGGACCACAAGAACCTCGAGTACTTGAGGACGGCCAAGAGACTGAATGCGCGCCAAGCACGATGGTCGTTGTTTTTCTCTCGGTTCAACTTCCACCTCTCTTATCGCCCAAGTTCTCGTAATGCCAAGCCCGATGCCCTGTCTCGCCTCCATGCTCCAGAAGAGGTCACAGAAGAACCGGCAACGATCCTTCCTGCTACCTGTCTCGTCGGGGCCGTGACCTGGTCCATTGAGAATAGGGTCAAGGAGGCCCTGCGAGATATTCCCGCTAATCCTGCCTGCCCCCCGAACCGGCTATTTGTTCCCCCCGACCTGAGGAGTGAGGTAATTCACTGGGCACACGCATCTAATTTCAGTGGGCACCCCGGAGTACAGAGGACGTGTTTCGTCATTGGGAGTCGTTTCTGGTGGCCGTCCGTAAACAGGGACGTCAGGGAATATGTTGCCGCATGTCCAACGTGTGCCACCCACAAGGGGTCCCACCGGCCACCTGCCGGCTACCTCCGTCCACTTCCCGTGCCTCACCGTCCATGGTCACATATTGCTCTCGACTTCGTCTCTGGTCTACCCCCGTCGCAAGGCAACACCGTGATCCTGACAGTCATCGACCGTTTTTCCCGACTAGCGCACTTCATCCCCCTGCCCAAGCTCCCATCGGCAAAACAGACAGCCCAGGCGGTCCTACAACATGTGTTTCGGCTACATGGCTTCCCAAAAGACATTGTGTCGGATCGAGGGCCCCAATTCATCTCTCGCTTTTGGAAAGAATTCTGCTCTCTTTTAGGCGCCGAGGTCAGCCTGTCGTCTGGTTTTCACCCGGAAACCAATGGTCAAACAGAGAGAGCCAACCAAGAGCTGGAGGCGGGGCTACGTCTGTTGTCGTCCAGGGCTCCCGCGACCTGGAGCCAGAACCTGCTGTGGGTGGGGTATGCGCACAACACTCTGCCATGCTCGTCCACAGGGATGTCCCCGTTCCAGTGCGCCTACGGCTACCAGCCACCCTTGTTCCCGTCGCTCGAGGGAGAGGTCATTGTTCCGTCTGCCCACGCCCTGATACGTCGCTGTCGCGCCACTTGGCGACGGGCCCGTCAGACCATGCTCCAGACCCAGGAGAGGTACAAGAGGGCGGCCGACCGTCACCGCACGCCGGCTCCTGAATACGCCCCGGGTCAGCAGGTCTGGTTGTCCACCAGAGACCTGCCCGTCAAGCACAAGGGGCGTAAACTTGCTCAAAGATATGTGGGTCCGTTCGTTGTTCAGAGGGTCATTAATCCTGTTTCTCTCAGACTCTCCCTGCCTACGTCCATGAGGGTACATCCGACATTTCATGTCAGCTGCCTGAAGCCGGTCGTTACCAGTCCCCTGGTTCCACCCACTCCTGTTCCCCCCGCCTCCTGTTGTCATCGATGGGGGTCCGGCGTACTCTGTCAGGAAGATCCTGAGGTGCAAGAGAGTGGGCCGAGGTTTTCGCTACCTCGTGGACTGGGAGGGCTATGGTCCAGAGGAATGTTCGTGGGTCCCTGGCAGAGACATCCTGGACCCGTCTGGAATCCGGTCTAGAGGGGAGGGTCCTGTCATGGATTCTGACGGCTGATTTCACGGACTTTTGTGTGTTTATTTTCCCGGACTCTTGTTTTGACATGCGCCTCAGCGCGCCGCCATGTTTCGTGTCCCGGGTCCTCGTCGGTTGTCTTAGCAACCAGGTGTTTCCTGTTTATTGTGTAATCATGTAGTGTATTTAAGCCTTGTTTAGTCTTTGTCTCGTCGCCAGTTTGTCTGTGCGTTTTACGTCAGTCATCCCAGCGTTTTTCCCTGCCTAGTATAGTCCGTGTTTTTGACCCTTGCTTTGTTTCTCGACCTCGTTTTCTCGCCCGCCGTTTCTTGGATTTGTTTGGATTTCTCGCTGCCGGATTTTTGCTGTTCTGACCATTCTCTCGCCTTACCCTCATTGCCCTGAACGCCTGTGTTTGACCTTGCCCGTACGACCAAGATTAAAGCCTTGCAACCGATTCTCCTAGTCTCTGAACTGTTGAATGTGGGTCCAATGCCTTCGTGCAGTTTCAGCCGTGTCAGAAATGTACCCCATGACTTTAAAATTCCATCATGACTTTAGGTCTCAGCCTGTGGAAGTTGTTGTATCATTTACACAAAAAAAATACAATACTTTTTTGCGAGGTGTTGGGTGTCATGAATTTAATCTGGTTATGAATGCATCTGTAATGAAGGATAGCTACTGATTGAGACTACTTCTAATTCATTACCAATTTGTCCTTGATTAAAATGACCTAATTTTATTCCAATGCGAGTACAATTGAAAGAATAATGCTAAATCACTTAAATAAGATGAATTTAAATCTTTGATTGACTTTTTATTAAAACACATATTTACTAAATGTAATCTTACCGAAAGATTGCATAAGGTGATCTTCTAGTTCAAGTTCAGAGCTTTTGTAAGGTGCTTTTCACAGTTTTAATAAACTGCAAATAAACATATTTAATTAATTGCATGAGTTAACTTGTTAACTTTTACAGCCATAATATTTGCAGTAGGTGTAAATTAGTGAAACATGTAGCACAAACATTTTCATTCTGCTAAAATTTAATTTTTATTCAATAATTATTTATTTAATTTCATTTGTGTTCATATTTGTACATTGCCAATTATATTTTGTCCTCTTGGTCTAAATATATTCTAAATCAATGAAACAATCAATGGTTAAAACAAACTTGTTATAGTTATACAAAAGATTTTTCACTAAGAAAATAATTTGTACCATTTAGTTTGGCCATCAGTTTCAAACATTTTGTTAAAAATTGAAACATTTTTATGATTATGACAACATTCTGTGGAAGATGTTGATCTGCTCGTTGTCATCCAATGCTAGTTTTACTAGTTAGTCATGAATAACTAGTCCACCATTTAATATGACACATGGAACCTATCCAGAATGCATTCATATGTAGGTTCCACTTACCATTTACATTGTATTGCCTAGAATGCAATTTTCGTGATTACTCTGTGCGCAAACTGAAATCACTTGAAAAGAATTTGATGCATTGAGATTATAGACTTAAACTCAATTATTTGTAATGCCATCCTAGATGGTTTTAAAACATTTTGCTGGTTGGATTAGAGGACTAGCTTGCTGATACCACAAGCTTTACACTGGTTAGAGGTAAATATTATGTAGAACTTGAGGTCTTCGGTGGGAATGGTGGAAAGTAATCATCCTAATGCACCCTATGAAAGATCAAGCTTTGTTATGAATTTTTCCATTGTGGTTTGTTTGGAACAATCTTTCAGTATGATTCGAAGGCATGCTGCTATATTAAAATGTGCCACATTGCAATCACAATGAGTAAAATTCATATGGAAGAGCGAGAGAGATACCTATTGTAAGAAAGTGTAAAGGAGAGAAAAAGAGAGATAGAAGAGCAAGAGAGAATGACAAAGACACATACAAAGAAACAAAGAAACATTGCAATCAAAAAAGTTTAATGCATGTGACAGAGAGAGAGACTTTTAAACTGGACTTTATTCCAAACACATAGTTAAACAAGTCAAAGAGAAGAAGAGAGGGATAAAGAGTGACACAAGAGAAGAGAGAGAGAATGAGATGGGAGATAGTGACACAGAGAGAGAGAGAAGCAAGATAACAGAAAGAAACAAGAAAGAGAAAGGAAAAGATCCGAGAAAGAGGATGATGTGTAAGAAAGAAAGAGAGCGAGATGAAAATCAGATACAGGAGAGATACACGAGTGAGAGAGAAAGAGAGAGACACACACAAGACATTCCAATCAATAATGAGAGATAGAGAGAGAGAGAAAAAGAAGCAGAAGCAGAAACAAAACAGATGCAAGAAAGAGAGGGAGAGCGAGCAGGAGAAACAATAAAAAGAAACAAAAAAGAAAGAGGACGAGAGACAAAGATTTGAGAGAAAGAGATAAATATCTCAACTTCTAACAACCCAAAACAAATATTTTTTCTAGTTTAGTTAGTGCGTGTGTGTGTTTTCCTGCATTTAGCAAAAAATTGGGCCCAGAATATTAGTTTTTAGCAAAAGTGGGGCCTCGATGTGTACTTGTGGGGTCTTTGTCTAGAGCCTTTGTTTATTTTGAAGTAAAGGGGAAGGAGAATATTTTGATGCCTCGGGTTACAGTAAAGAGAGAGAGAAACGTATTGTTTTGCATGTAAGTCAGTAGTGGGGCCCCACTATGATGTAAAGTGTCTGTGTGTAGCTGTGTGTGTGTGTGTGTGTGTGTGTGTGTGTGTGTGCGTGCGTGTGTGCGTGTGCATGTCTAGAGTTAGCAATTGTATTCTACAGTACATCTGTAACAATGAGAGAGGTGAGAATGAGACATTGTTGAAAGTGCAAAATCGTCTGACAGGTTTAACTTTTTCCTGCTGTTTTATTTAACAGCGCAGGCTAGAGTGCAGCCATGCTCACTGTCAGACCAAATCCTCCACGAATGAGACAGATGGGCAGATTTAGTCCACGCTAACAAGAGCCCTGGCGGTCCTCACTGCGCATGCCTGCTCCCACAAGCCCAAGAAATGGACAAGCCTCACTTCCCTTTATCATTCTCTCTCCCATTCTCTCGCTTTCACTCCTCAAGTATTGCTGCTCTTTGTCGTGAACTATCTAATATTTGTTATCGTGCGATTCCACAGACACAGCTTGGCCTTGCCATACACAGACATAATAAATCCAAATAAATCCCTTTCGCTGGATACTAGCGTCCTAGCGCCCATCCTCGCAAGCAGACGAGTGTGCAGCAGCCAGATAAGATGAGCTGGGGTGGTAGAGAAGGATGAGGAGGAATGGAGGGAGGCTGGAAGACGGTTTAAAAGTGTCCAGGAATTCCAGGTTAAAGCTTTTCACCTGCAGAATGAGGTCTCATGGGCTTTATAGGTTACACGGCAAATCCAATGCGGTGGAGCTTCGCCATCTCCGATTCTCTGTTATAGTTGCGATTATGCTACGTGGTGTTTTGCTCCACTTAAAGTATGTTGGGGTCATTGCATATGGAGAGGAAATGTTCTTGCTAGCATTTGAAGCTACACAGAAAAACACTTCTGGAATGTTGATAATTCTTGGAAAAGTTTAAAAGACGTAATGATGAACCAAGGAAGACTTCAAAATCCGGTACTTTTCAATTCCTTTGACCTAGACATTGAAAGGCAGTTTTAATAACTCGCTGCCGCGGTTCTAGAAACGTACAATGCAAAGGTCTTCAAGCAGAATGCGAGCTATTAGACTGAGAAACCAATATCAATTCAAGATAAAAACCAAGTCAGAAGCTACGGGTAACGCTGACGGAAGACTATTCACTGGCACATTATACAATTGTACAGTCAGAGAAGCGGCGCTTTGCTGTAACCTTGAGGCGCATTAGCCTAGCATGCGATGATGGAAGAACAAGAACAGCATGAAAGAACATTTTTAGAAGTTAAGAGCATTTTGTGGAGTATGTTCATCTAGAGTATGTCACTACTGTAGCATTTACAGTATTTGCGTGAAAACTAGCACCCAGTTTATTCCAGTTTTAGAAGCTCAAAAACTTGAGGGGTGCTTATATGCGCATATTTCAAATTCACACGAAAATGTAAGCACCCATTTTTTCATATTTCAAGTCAATCACAAAAAAATGGTAAAAGCGTATCTTTATGTAGCAGTGCTTTTTGTTTCTTTAAATAATGGTTCCGGAGGCACACATATATGCTTTTATTGGCTCAATATCAGAAATGAATACGCAAAAAACTGCAGCTCATACAAAATGCTGCTGCTCGAGTCCTAACCAGAACCACGAAGTACGATCACATTAGACCTATCCTCAGGTCCTTGCACTGGCTCCCAGTGCCTCAGAGAAAAGATTTTAAAACTGCTCTGCTGGTGTACAAGTCACTTCATGGCCAAGCACCAAAATACATCTCTAAGCTGATAACAATTTATAAACCATCTAGAACTCTGAGGAGCTTAGGGATGGGCCTCTTGCTGGTGCCCCGAGTCAGGACAAAACAGGGGGAAGCTGCTTTTCAGAGCTATGCAGCTAATGTTTGGAATAAACTTCCGGTGAATGTTAGGCTGGCCGAAACAGTAGCCACGTTTAAATCAGAGCTAAAAACGTTTCTGTTCAGTTGGGCATTTGATTAAAGGTTCAGACGTCTCTTTTATCTTTCTAATAATAATTTTTATTATTATTAGTAGTATTATTAGTATTGTTATTATGTCTCATGTTTTATTGTGTGTTTTTTTTTTTTTATTGTACTATAAATGGTGTTTTATATTGTAAGGATGTATTGTATATTTTTTAATGTATTTTAAGATGCACTGTAAAGCACTTTGAATTACCGCGTGTACGAATTGTGCTATATAAATAAACTTGCCTTGCCTTGCCTTGCCTTGCATTTGCCACGATGTGACACTTAGAAGTGGTTTGGTACGTCACATGCCACGGAATTGATAATAAATAGCAAATTTAACTGAATAACATAAAAACGAAGCCTTATCCACACAGCGACACTTAGCAGTGGCTTAATAACACTGGAAGAAATAAAAATTGAATAATATAAATACAATTACATGATGAACTCGCTGATTGCGAGGGAACTAGTCCACGCAGCGTGGAAACCGGAATACACCCATGCATGGACATAGCAAGTGGATTCATAGCACCCTCTACTGGAGGGTGTCTCTACTGGAGGTCTACCCTCTACTCATTCATACATTTTGAAATAATGTTAATGTTATATTTTTTCATCTATTGTTCAAGTAAAAAAGTCACAAATTAGTTTTTCTAAATGAAGTATTGTTTTTAACCAAAAGAATAAGTATTTAACCAGGTTTTTTCTTTTTGGAAAGTCAGAACATCAAAAAAGTAAGGAGGTTCTTTTGTTTGCATGTTAATGGATTTTTTATTTTGTGCCTGGAAAATCAGGGGGGGTGTGTTTATATTTGTGGTGTGCTTATATTTGCTTAAATACGTTAAGCCATTCGTTAATGCTAATGGTTTTTAATTACACCAATATCCATTGGGGAGAACTTCAGTTTCCAAAACCTGAGAGAAAAACCAGCATTCATCCATCACCAAGGAAAACACACATGACAGTTTAAAAAGGGTGTTTGTCTTACAGATTAAACAACATTGGAATAACTAGCTCGCACATATAGCAGTGTGTTACTGTATCTGGGAAAACATTGTTAAAGTGCAATCATTTGGGTTCAAGCAGGCAGAGATATTGATGGATGCCTTCGTTACGACGCTTCCTGACTGCTGTGTGAATGCCTGTGGGAAGACTAGAAGGCGAGTTCACATCACACTTTTTCATTGTCTCCTCCATGGCTCTCCAATGGTTTTACAGTTCCCTTGAACAGTTTGAGAGCAGCACAAACTTTTTTCACACAAATATGCACACACACGCGCACGCACGCACGCACGCACGCACACACACAATGACCTTTCGTGTCTTGATTCTCTGACATTAAACAGCTGTCAGACGGATCACAGGAATTGTAATTACACTGACATATTCTGTAGAATTGAGAATAAAGACATAAAGATACAGCATATGTATATATATATATATATATATAGAGAGAGAGAGAGAGAGAGAGAGAGAGAGAGAGAGAGAGAGAGAGAGAGAGAGTACAAGAGAACAAGAAAGAGAGCAAAGGAAAGCAATGCAAGGGAGAGAAAGAGAGAATGCAAGACTGAGATAGAATGAGAGGGCAAGAAAGAAAGAGAGCGAGAGAGAGAAATAAAATATTAGAGAGCAAGACAGAGAGAGAATGGATGCAAAAAAACGATGGAACAAGAGAGGGAGACAGGAGAGCAAGAGGGAAAGAGAGAGTAAGAAAGAGAATATGATAGAGCAGGTATGAATGCAAGGGAGATATTAAGCAAGAGAGAGAAGGAGAGAGCAAGATAAAAAAAAAAGGATGCAATCGAGAATGTGTGAGAAGGAGAATGAGAGAGCAAGAAGGAAAGAGAGTAAGAAAAATAAAATGACAGAGAAGGAATTAATGCAAAATAGACTGAGTGAGAGTGAGAGAGCAAGAAAGAGAGTGAGAAAAAAAAATTAGAAGGCAAGAAAGAGAGAGAATTAAAGCAAAGCAAAACAAACGAGGGAAGAAGAGAGGAAGAATGAGAGAGCAAGAAGGAAAGAAAGAGAAAATGACAGAGCAGGAAAGAATGCAAGGGAGATATGAAAAAAGAGAAAGAGAGAGAATGAGAGAGAAAAATAAAAAAGGATGCAATCGAGAGAGAGTGAGAAGGAGAATGAGAGAGCAAGAAGGAAATCGAGAGTAAGAAAAAGAAAATGATAGAGAAGGAATTAATGCAAAAGAGACTGAGAGAGAGTGAGAAAGAGAAAAATAGAAGGCTCTTGCCTTCTAGAAGAGAGAATTAAAGCAAAACAATTGAGGGAAGAAGAGCGGAAGAATGAGAGAGCAACAAGAAAAGAGAGAGTAAGAAAGAGAAAATAACAGGGCAGGAAAGAATGCAAGGGAGATACAAAGCGAGAGAATGAGAGAGCAAGATAAAAAAGGATGCAATCGAGTGTGAGAAGGTGAATGACAAAGCGAGAAAGTGAGAGACGATGTAAGAAGAGAAGGAGAGAGAGTAAATGAAAGAGCAAAAAAGAAAGAATGCGATTAAGAAAGAGAGAGAGATGGGGTGGGATTTGACCTAGGCTAATTAGAAAGTCTTGCAATGCTTTTTAGAGTCACGCACACACACACACACACACACACACACACACACACACACACACACACACACACAATTAAAAGGCAGGCATTGCTTCTGGTGACCTTGTAACTTCCCCCTTGAATTTGACTGGACCACATCCTGACCCGTATGATCTTGTCTCCGTCACTTCCTTTGTAACCTTTAGTTGTGTTCTCCATCTCCGTCTGTGTTCTCTGTTTCACTCTGTCCGTGTGTATGTGTCTCCGCAGCTGTTACTTTTGGCTTTTGGCTACCAAATGTGATTGATGGACACTGACATGTCCTTAAAAAGTGTGTTCGCAGCGTACTGGGTCATTTCAAGTTTTTCCAAGCTTTGATTTTGTGTTATCTTGTGTGCAAACCACTGTGGAGAAGTTGTTCTAAGCAGCGTATTTTGCACGTTTTCTAATAAATAACACACACGCACGCACACACACACACACACACACACACACACACATACACACGCACACACACAGCTTTACAATGGAGGAAATGGTGAAGGTCTTCATTCTTGTAAATTGAACATGACATTGAAATTGGTACAAAATTATTTTATTATTTATACAGTACAATTTATTATTGTTTACTTAATTTTGTAATATTAAATTAGAAATAAAATAGAGATTCAGACATTATACAAAGTATTCGTTTTAAAATAATAAAATTCTAACACTGACTCTGACATTTTCTATATCTTTAATGTAAAGGTAATTAGTAATAATACTAATAAATACTAATGTGTGTATATATGCATTAAACATATACCTATACATTTTATTAAATACTTATTTATGCTTATATATAAAATGTTTATATTTTTATTTTTTTATTTTTTTTATAAACGGTCTTGTTTTTCTTGTACAGTCTGTTGTATCAAAATTAATCTTAATTTAATCTAAATTATTTTATTAATTATACACAACAAATAAACATGTAATTGTTAACGTTTTTTAATTATCTTAAACATTATTTAAAAATGTTTAAGTAAATTAGAAAATACCTTACATTTTTTTAATCAATTCTAAATGATTAAAATGATTAGAAAGTCATGCCACTTGCATTGATCATTTCTATGTTTTTAAGTAATAATATTAATGCATGTGCATATGCATGTGTGTGTGTGTGTGTGTGTGTGTGTGTGCGTGTGTGTGTGTGTGTGTGTGTGTTGCCTATTATCCTACTGTACGTAATCAACCTCACTAGTTAATAATGTTTGTTTATTTTTGTGTCTTGATTCCAGTTTAATCAGATTTCATATAATTTCCATCCACTGCATTTTAAAAATCTTTTTAAATTGTACGGAAGCAATTTACACTTTCCCACACCCCACCCAGCCCCCCACTATAACTACCTACTATTTCTAGCGGAAGTTTCTATTTGAACCACATTAAATTACCAGCAGCTTGAAGGTTCAACAGCTCCACTTTAAAAGCAGCTTTTCAAATTCTAGGTTGCACAAGCTGTTATCAGTCCACCAGGAAGCAAAATCTTGTTTATAACCGAGCTACAATATTCACTTCCATGGAAGAGCTACTCTGCTGCATGTTCCCTCTGAAGCCTGCTAGTGCTAAAATAGTCCAGACCTGGCAAAAAAAAAAGCCTATATTACCCCAATTTATGCTTGTTGTGTACTCACTGGTGTGTGAGTTTTGTGGAGCTATGTGCGAACGTGTGTCTGACACTCAGCGTAGCGTGACCACGGAGCTCGTCCAATCGATGGCCATTTTCAGAGCATGACCCCGTTACCATGCAGCTGACAAAATGCTGGTCAACAGAGAACTGATGTGAGCAGAAACACACCACTGAGCACACACACCTACACACACTCACACACACACACACACACACACACACACACACACACACACACAGACACAGAGATTTTATACAGATGAATGGGACATATATCGCTCTGACCACTGTGACTAATGAATGCAGGCAAATTGTGACTTCACTGCAAGTTAACAATAAAAGTGCTGGTTGAGAAAACTAAACTGTGTGTATCTTCAGCATCATTAGCAGTTTTATAAATACACAGATTAATCAACCACAGAGTCTGGATTCTGGAATTGTGTGAAACCACATGTTAAAAACCAAAAGAACAAGATCGTTATAGAATTGGTGCAAAGGGATTAACAATCAAAATGAAAGTGCAAAAATATACATGCTGGAAAAATAGTATACTGTAAATTGTGAATACACTATATCAAAATACAAAAAGAAGATATTAATGTGTTGGCATAATGCACAAGTAGTAAAAAAGTATCAAGGACATATTAAAGAAAAGGCTAAACAAAGAGATACAGTTTCAAGGTTCAAGTACAGTTACAGGGTTTATTTACTTTCATTATATTGTAATTAGATAACATCAATTATATATAATAAGTATTATGTATGTGCAAAAATGCTCAGTTTAGCATATGTTAATATGCCAAGTTTTGTAATTGATTCATCTCTTATATAAAAATATTTTGTTCCAATGTTTTCAGATTACATTTACTCTGTATGTTATTAATATCTTTATCAGCTCAGATGCATTTTACACTTTCCTACATGATTTTTTTCAGTGTAATTCTATTTTCTATTGTCGCTGTTTATATTTTTATATGCTCTATAAATACAATATGTATCATATATTTATATTATATATAATTATATTTATATAATCATATTTACAATCTCTCTTTGTTAAGACAAAAAAAGCTAACAATCAGAATAGAAAACATTTTATTTATATTATAGTGATATATTTCTATTTTACAGTATTTTACTTATATTGTTGTATGTAACAAACATATATTGTAATTAGATATTAGATGTTAATTAACAGATGATGATAATAATAATAATATTAATAATAATAATAATAATAATAAATAATAATAAAAATGGGCATCGTCATCAGCATCACATCATCATCATCATCATCATCATAAAAAAGAATATTGAATGAATTTTGAAACATTCAAAAACAACTACAAGTGTTATAACTTTATAATAATAAATTATAATAATGCAAAAAGTATGAAATGTGAAAAGAATAAAAACAATAATACAAAAATATGTATTATTCAGATGCAAGGTAATAAACAGAATAATGCATGTACAAATAAAAAAAAAAAAAAACACCTGAACTACAGAGGCATGGTATGAAATTGTTACAAACTCAGCCCAAGAAAGTGGAGAAATCTTGCACATCTTATTGATTGGTTGTGGCATGATGGATTATTTTACAAATTTTGCTAAGCAGTGTAAAAAGGGCAAAGCTGACATGATCGAACAAATGCACATTGCATGAAAATTGGTAACAAATGTGGAGAATAATTCTCTGTGATAGAGCTCCGCAGGTCAAGGTCCACAAAATCAGTCAAATAGATCTTACCATTAGAAAAGAGAAAAATCTATACATCCATTCCATTTTGTTTTCAGATTTTAATAAACCACACAGCTTTGCAGTCAGTAGTAAAGTGTAAGCACCACCAAAGACACACGTTCAATCCCCATTGAACGACAACACCAATCGCCTCAGATTCGAGGTGTCTTGTAAACACACATGGCCATGAAATGCATGTGCAGGTTTAGTTGGGGTTGTGTTGTCTGCGTACGGAGTGTTGAGTTGGGATGCTCAAGTTGAGCATAGCAGCTCATTTCAAATGGAAATCTTCTGCTAAGCCATAAGAGAAAACCTGACTGCATGATTATCGAGCATTAAAAACATTTTGTCTGTTCTGCTCTCTTTGCCAAGTTATTGCTCAAAGGGAACAGCACACTCCCTGTTGACTCATACCTTGATCACACACACACACACACACACACACACACCTGCTCTCTACAGATAAGTGGAGTCTCTGGGCAAGCCTGACTGATGGAATTCTGCTCAGCCTGTTTGCCAGAGCGCTGCAAACTCTGCCAGCTTACTCTCTCTCTCTCTCTCTCTCTCTCTCTCTCTCTCTCTCTCTCTTCCTCTTCTCTTCTCTTAATTCCACTCCTCTGTTCATCTTCTGGGGCTTACTATTAAGCACAGTGTCGAGAGCTCTTCACAGGATGGGCAGGAGTAATGAACGTGTTGAGGTTGGTCTGAATCTCTCATTGGTCAGTGATCACCAACATTCGGCTTGCGGGCCATATTCGGCCCGTGAAGATGTTACATGTTTTTTTTCCCCCTATATTCATACACAGTGGTACCTCACTTTACAAAAGTCTTCATTAACAAAAGTTTGATATTACGAAGGGCACCGTTGAGAAAATATTGTCTCTCGTTACAAAATTATTTCACGATACAATAGGCCAAAGTTTGTGGCAACAAGAATGTTTTGAGTTAAACATGCCAGAGTCCCCATCTTACTTCCGGAACCGCTGAACCGTCACGCAGAAGTAAAGTGAGTGAGATGTCAAAATGGCGAACCATATTGAAATTGGTCCTCTGCTTTTAACCCATCCAAGTGCAGTGCACATACACACAGTGAAGTGAATACACACAAACCAGAAGCAGTGGGCAGCCTACAAAGTTAAGTTATCATAATTATTCCTCATGATGGATAAGTTTAGAATTTTTCCTATTATAAAAACATTTTTTCTAAATGTATGTAGGTTCTATAAGGATTAGCGGATATATGTGCAAAATGCGTCCCATTTTACAACATTTTCGCTTTACTGAGCTGTTATTGTCACAAGTTAATTTCGTATAATTTTTCGTATTTTGTGACTATAGATATACTTTATAGTAAAAACGGAGGCCATTTTCAGACGTCTATAAAGACACAAAGCACAAAACTGTCGCAAATACAAAAGGACTGAAAGTGAACACAAAACAGACATTTATTAACACTCTCAATAATGAAGAGTAAAGCCGAGTCACGCTACACACATTCATTTTCATTCTGTGCTGAGAATCAATGTGACAAATCCTCACCTGCGTTTCCAAACTGAAAAAGATGTTTCTCAAAAACAATTGCATATGATGAGTCCTGCAAGTCCAACAATTATAATTTTTTCCCATTTGTTTCAGACTAATTCGACTGGGATTTTTAAATACAGTACATAAGTGTTTAAATTCCCCTATATGTTGTGGCCCACGAAATTCACTGCAAGACTATGAAAGGTCTATGAAATTAAAGACCGAGTCTGAATTAAAACTACAATTAATCAGTACGTTTTTATGTGCAGTCACATGTATTTATTTTGGTGTTTTAGTGTTAGATCATATCACCTCACTCTGTATGGCTTGAAATCAGCTTTGGGTGAATTTTTCAGCAAATGTACAGCAATTGAGCATCGGCTTCAAGAGGTGGTCTCTTCTCAGCTTGGTCTCAAACACACTGGTCTCTGGCTCACACTGATCGATCACAGCCTGTTGAGTTGCAGGTTCCGCTTTGATCTGGAAGGAAGCCGCGTGATGTTTGATTAAAACTCTCCATGCTGTAGTCAAACTTCCTGTTTTTGAGGATTTCTGTCTGACCTTTAAGAACTAAAGCAAGCCAACAGACGTTCTTGGTCTAGATAAAGCTCCATATTATACAGCGTGAGGATTATGTCCTCGTGTTTAAAGCTTCTGCAGCACTTGATTGGATTTTTAATCACCACACACAGTGAAAACGTTCTGCGTTCGCGCCGGTTTCACTGCGTGGTTTTGTTTCTAATTGGAAAGCATGCGAGATACTGTCGACTAATGCAATTTTGCAACTATGTAAAGTAGCTGTTGTATACGAGTAGATGTCTGGATTCTATTATCGCTAGACTACTGCTTAATAATCTGGTTAAGAAGATGGAGCGCGCTGCATCTCATTACTCGGGCCTTTATGAAGAGCTGGTTTAATTATTTGCCATGGCGCGGCTTCTTTCATGATTCGGGTAACCTGCGTGCTTAACTCCGAGTTGTGATCACAGGGGATCTTGATCGCTTTCATCACCTAAAAACTGAAACCCAAAAAAATAAAAGCAAAAGTGATCAAACCACTTCCACTTGCAAACCCAAAAGTAGGAGATTGCGTTCCAGCGCTTTGAAGAGTTGTTGGCAAACCGTCTTTCTCTGAAGTTATTTATACTCTGTTTGTGTCATTACATATGTAATAATCCCCTTCATTATTTCCATATGCTTGAATAGAGACTGCTTTAAGATGTTTTATATTTTCCATTTAATCCAGGGGTGTCAAACATACGGCCCGCGGGCCGGATCCGGCCCGCAAGTAGGTTCGATCAGGCCCGCCAAATTGTTTGAAAAAAAATAGAAAAAAAAAAAAAATTTTTTTTTTGCTGCAATTCAATGATTGTCCGCTTAGGGGCGTTTCCATCGGAGTATAACGCTGCAACACTGAGACGGACAGAATCGTGTTAAGAACGGAAAACAGGTGTTATCCACTACCTATCTGCTACAACCTCATTAATCAAAATGTTCCAAACGGAGAAAGATAGATAAATAGTATAAATGCAAACAGTATTTAAGGCTTAAATACTGTTTGCATTTAAATATTGCATGTTTCATTTATGAAGTTTACGAATGTGACTTTCTTCATTGCACATTTAATATCACTCTCCTTAGTGTGTAAGGTGTATGCAGGGATTTAATTTATATTTTATATAAGTGGTTTAAAATTCAGTTCTTTAAAAGCCTCAAGTGCAATACTATATTTTTCATTACCAATTTAAGTTGTGTGCCTTTGTACAATCAGTGGGATAAGTTGCAATGCCTAAATGTGAATGATAAAGGTAAATTGCACATTTGTAAGGAATTAAGAGGAAATTCTTGGAATGTTTTGTAAAAGCATAGTTCATTAAAATTCAATATGTTCCTAATGTTCTTGTGATTCTTTACACCAAAACAAAGAAAATACATGATATTTTTGATATTTAAGGCAGAGTATGGTAGAATTTTAATGGTCCGGCCCGCCTGACATCTCCTTAGGTCGTATGTGGCCCGCTATGCGAAATGAGTTTGACACCCCTGATTTAATCTAAAGGACAACATAAGGTCGAGCTCTATCTCCTTGTACGTGACATTTTGGTTTCTAAACTTACAAAGCAATGATTCAATGTTTTTGTTTTAGGTTTTAGCTATAAAAAGCCACATGAATCTACAAAAAGCAAAAAAGCTTAGTAGCTTTTTAGAAAATTGTAGCATTTTTAATGCATTTTAATGGTGTTATCTCTGTTTCACCATCAATAAATTGGATACAAGTAGCCGTCCCCACAGCCAAAAGTATTTAGAAGTATTTTTTTATTTTATTTTGTTTTGTATTTTTTATGTTTTAGTGCGAGTTACATTTTTGAGAAACCAGCATGGTGGAGCAATGGGTAGCACAAAAGGTGCTAAAAAATAAATGAAATTGATTTAAAAGAAATTATTTGTTGAAAAGCCTCTGACGAACTTATTGTTAGGTCTATTTCCACAAACCGTGGTGAATGAAGCGCTGGAAAATCCAGCATCTTCCTTAACCCTCTCCGACTGGCCACATATCAAGCCACTACACCAGAGCCAGTGTCTGAGAAGAGTCTTCCTCCGCGATATAGTGTGTTTGCGTTCAAGAGACATTATGTACTCTACAGGAGGTGTGCGGAGTTACTGAAATAGACAGTTGACGATTTGTGTCTGTGTGAGGAGAGATGAATGGCCAGATAATAATAAGCGGAGCCAGGTAATCCAGTGTGCTCGGACTCATGGCTCCCCATTGCGCTATAAAGCTGCAACTACTGTAGCCATGGGGACAAGCTTTCAACTTGATAGGAAAACTTCTGCTTCTCATCTCGCCAGCCCTCCTGCCCAAGTCTCCCTTCTCCTACTTAACTTTTCTCAAAAGCTTTGTCAATAAATCCCCCATTTCTCCCCTAGTGGATCACACCTCTACTCCCAGCACATCTTCTCCACTTGAGGAGATGAGTGTCCTGCTATGCTCTGTAGGAACCTAATAGCAGCGTTCCTCTTGTAGGCTTTGGCTCTCCACTAAAGATCATTTTCTGTCTAGAGTACAAAAGTGATTATCCTTGGCTGAATGGCTGGTTATGAGGAAGAGAAAGCAATAAAGTGAAAGGGGGACGAGATGGAGGAGGGATGAAGAGGACACAGAGGTTAAGAGCCGCTTCCCTTATTTTCTACTGTCTCTGCTGTTATGTCCAATCAATGAGTACATTAAGTACGTCCATGGGGATCCAGATAACTTAGTTGCCGATTGAAAGGTAATAGGTTTGAATCCCTGGGCCCATCAGGGATGTAAGTGAATCAGAAATTACTGGAGTCGTAATGCGGCGATGAAGAGAGCCTCCCGAGTTCCTCGTCTCAGATTGTTCGGCAGAAAATCACACTGAATGCAAATAAGTGTGAAAAGAAGAAAATGGTGTTGCTGCTGTTTTTTCAATTCGTATTAGGACGTTTTTAAAAAGTGACACTTTGATGGCTGTGGGGTGAAGGGGGAGCGAGCGCTGAGTTTTATATGTCAGTGGTGTGAAAGACCAATGATTTACTGTTTATGCGTGTGTGTCTGTGTGTTCATTTTCATATACAAAATTCTTGTATTAATTAAATTGGCTTGAAAAAGACATTTTGGTCCTTCACTAAATGACGCATTAGTTATACTTCGAGCCAAAATGTTTATTGTGCTTTTTTCTGCTAATTCCAATGTTGTCTCTCGGTTCAGGACTGTTATCACAGATATTTCCTTTCGCCTCAGCACCGGATACAACGTGGATCTACAATCTCTGTAGAATATTTATACAGTCTCTATAGAATCTTTGTAGAATATTTTGAAATTTTAGGGGGTAAAATTACAGGTTTTACTTCTAAAATGTACATTTATCTAATGCCTTTTCCATAAAACCAATACTGCATTGACGTTGACTCATTGAGACACAAGAAAGCAATGTAATAACAATGTATATAAATTTAGAATAACAGATATAGGTACATTTTATAGTGCAATACATTTTGATGTGTACATTATACAGTAATATTTATTTATTTCTTTTATTTGGTGGCAATTTGGTTAAAGCTTTTTTTTTTATAGTGGTTTTCCCATTGCAAAATGTCCTGTGCTTCCTTTTTGTTCCCCCGGAGGGCAGTGTGACACGACTGAGGGCGGCTGCATGTGCGTGTGTGTGTGTGGGTGTGTGTGTGTGAGAGAGAGAGAGAGAGAGAGAGAGAGAGAGAGATTTCTGAGATTTTTTCATTGCCTCATTTCACCATCTGTGTAATTAAATGGCTGATTTCTCTGGAGTACAGTTTACAATTTGGAACTATCATAATCCAGTAACACGGTTTCACCCTTATCTTATTTATGAGTGTCTTCATAACAAAATTAAACTGGTGTTTGTGTATGTGAGCGTTTCAGACAGACAGATCCTACTATATCAGAAGGCCAATTAAGTATATTGCCCTGTCTTGCTCCAGCAAGAAGAAGGTGAAGAAAAGGTCATTCACAGCAGTGAATATTTACTGCATCGATAGAAAGACCTTTCAATTTCAAGAGAGTTTCTGTGGCTTGATCTGATCTACCGAATAAAATTAATATCAGCCCGCTGTTGACTTCAGCTCGGTGTGAGGTGACCTAAAATGAGTCTTCCCTCATCATTCATTCCCCCTCACGTCTTTCTAAACACATGAGGATCTGTCACAATAAGTCTTATTATTTATTTGAATCAGTGGAGCCCAACTTTTCATAATATGGGCGCAAAACGTACTTTGCTTTGTATACGTTTGCTGTGTCACAGGCAACAACATATACGAAAATCACTTTGGGAATGTAGGTGAAATTTTGTCACATCAAATCTAGAACAAGAAGATACTAGGTCCAGTGAAGCTACACAAACACACAGTGAAGTGACACACACAAACCCGGAGCAGTGGGCAGTCTTAAGATGTGGCGCCTGGGAGACAACACTTCACCAGAGTTTGTTGAAGATGAAGATCACTGATTTAAATATATCCACCAAACTTGATTTACCGCTTAAATTTCGAAATCTTGTTGTATATAATGAGCAAAAGTATTTGAATCTTTAGTCCACAACATTGCAATGGATTAAAGTTAGAGAGCTGGATTAGTGATCTTGCAATGCAGGTTCGAATGCCTGACTGGCAGGATTCACAACTGAAATGTTCTTGAGCGAGAACTGTAAACCTTTATACCGCATTTTTGCAGAGAATTCGAGTTTTGGAAAATATGAAAAGAGCAGGAATTTACTGTATTTCACTAATAAGCTGTAAAATAATTTCATACCACTGGTAATGTAAATCAACGGTGATATATTGGCAACTCTGCTGTCAACATTTTACAGTAAGAAAACAAACTGAAAAAAAAACTGTATTTTTCCAATGCAATAATAAGCAGTAAAATTAATGAAAAAAACAGGACTATATTGAATTTCACTAAAACAATAAGAAACTGTAAAATAATTTCACAACATTAGCACTGTAAAACAGCAGTAATATAATGCCATCTCTGCGGTCAACATTTTACAGTAATGAAGAAACAAACAGGACTATATTGTATGCTATCAATACAGTAAGAAACTGTAAAATAATTTCACAGCATTAGTACTGTAAAACAGCAGATGGCAATGATGGCAACCTTGCGGTCCACATTTTATAGCAATTAATAAAAAACGGGACTATGTTGTATTTTACTAATACAGTAAGAAACTGTGAAATTATTTCACAACATTGGAACTGCAAAAAAACAGTTTGCCAACTCTACTGCCAATATTACTGTTATTTTACAGGACAATCTTAAACAGCGCAGACCTGGCCTCTTTCCTTTCATTTCCAGTGTTTTTCAGACATTGATGATGGACTCATACCCATAACACAAGAAATCACTGCACTTTAGCACATGTCACCGCGGTGTCACGGGAACCGCGAGTCACAGCAGGTCTGTGTCTATCCTGTGGGTTTATTGATAAACCTGTGCGCTCATTAAAAGCGCTCTGAAAGTCATCTTCACCAGAAGCACCGCACATGCTGCTGTCTCCTAGCAAGTGGAGCCACCGAAGGGAATTAGGCTGCTAAATTAAAGAACAGCACGTCTGCCGTGCACCGGCGTCTTCCCGTTCCTGTGGTAGCAGACTGATCATTTCACATCTCACCGGATGCGCAGCGTCAGGACGGAAACTTTAAACCCCATGATGGCAAACTCACTTTGGTGAACAAACATCAAGCCGGCTCATTTATGTGCTCCAGAAAGCAGCCGTTTTTATTCATACTCACTGATTTTATTCATACATATATGATGTATAGATCACCAGAGGTGTAAAGAGTACCCGAAAGCCATAATTGAGTAAAAGTATGGATACCTTCCTGTAAAAATTACTCCGGAAATCAAGAAGATTTGAGTAAAAGTAGTGAAGTATCTCATTTTTAAAGAACTTAAAAAAGAGTATTTTACTCTACAAAACAGGAAACTATTTATGAAGATTTATTTCCTAATATAGAAATGAAGTTTAACATCTCAACGTTTAAAAATGCAAGAACAAAATAGATAAAAAATTAACAAAAAGTCAGTCTCAGTCAAACTCAAATGAGCAAAAAAGTGCAACCGTTAATCGACGTTCACGTGATTTAGCTCATAAACAGCATCGAGTACCTTCAGAATCCTGCAGATGGCGATATCACCTCCTCTGCCAAGAAATTAACCGCGGCAGAAAATGATGCAGACTTGTCGGAGTAAAGAATACAAATACTCAATCACAAATATAGTCAATAAGAGAGTAAAGTTGCTTACATTTTTGATACTCAGTTCAAGTACAAAGTAGCCAAACAAATAATTGCAATGTCCATTTACCCAAACTAGCTTTAAAATCTTTTTAAAGTCAATACACACACAATCTGGTTTAAAATTACAAGTAACAAATTCTTACTGCATTTACAAAAGTTCACACTAATAGCATTTAAGTACAAATAGTTACAGGCCTATTGTGTCACATCGCCACGGACTACACCTCCCATGATCCCTTGTTCTCTGTGTTTCCCTGTATGGATGTTGTTCCCTAATTTGTCCCGAGTTTAGAGTGTGTTCGTCTTATTTTATTAGTAAAGACCCGTTTTATGTCACCATGGTTTCCGGCTTCACTGTTCTGTACAGAGGAGCGTGACATTTTGCTTATAAAGAACGTCCTAAATCAGAGGTGTAAAACTCAAGGCTCAGGAGCCACATCCTGCCCAGTCTACAGTACCTAAATTATTACACAATGTATTTCCCCGGGTTAATTGAGTGTCAAAATCATTTCAATAAACACAATGGGCATTGTTATGTATTACTATGCACTTGTGACCTTGAAAGGAGCCTTATCAAAAAAAATGATAAATGTATACATTTTTTATACACTTATTTAGAATATTGTGCTGGTATGTAGAACAAAAATCTTCCATGCAATTTAATCAGGTTCCAAATTAAGTTAATATTAAAATGTGATTGAACGGGTATCACTGTTTATACAACCAACCATTGTGTGAAGGTGGGACTCCCACACTGTATTGATGACTACCAATTACAGAGCAAGACACACACATTCACACTCACTCTATGGCCAAAATATATGTTTTTTGGACTGTGGCAAAAACTCGAGACCCAGAGGAAACCAAAGCATTGGGTGAACATGTAACCTCCTCACACAAAGACCCCGACCGGACCTCGGCTCTTCTTCATGTAAGGCCACAGCGTTACCCACTACTTCTACACTCTACATAACAAACACCAAAAGCGATCACCTTTACTCTCTCGCCTTCCCTATTGGCCACGGTCCATGCAGCCTGAGAGAAGCTATACTTTTGAACTTCCTAAAAATGAAAATTCCATCCCATTATATATATATAACTTCTGTTGAACTAATTTACATCTCTTGCACTACCTATCTCAGTGACTGAATATCATACTCCAGATATCTCATGTATCCTCAGGAAAAATCTCTCAGCCTCCTCATTTGTAAGTTGCTTTAGATAGAAGCATCTGCTACATGAATAATGTAAATGCACGTTATAAAAGACACCGGGGTGATTCTGCATAAAGAGACGCAGTGTGAAGCGGCGTGTTGGGTCTCTCTGTGCCTCCATTGTAAAATTAGGATTTGTCTTTCCTAATTCACTTAAATGTAATTTAATTCAGATGTAAATCATTGTAATCTCATAGCAGATGCTCTGTTACTTACGTCTGTTAATTAACATCACTTCCTCACCGGAGTCGCTGTTCGCTGGCAGGTTCACTTACAAACTGCCGGGAAGACGCTTTAATGTGTTTGCGTTTGCACTGGAAAATGCTAGAAAAAGTTTCGTTGACTCGAACCACGTCTGCAAATCAAATTAGCATATTGCGATGAAGGTAACAAGCTAAAAAAAATATAAAAATATCTAGCATGTACACGGTTAAGAGTTTCGCTTCGTAATCTCTTTTCCCTCCACGCCAACAAACACACAAACTTCCCGTCTGTTCTACAGCTTCCCAGGAGCAGTGAAAGTCTGTTGCTATGGTAACTTATCAGCTGAACTAAACCGCTAAATAAGTATTGAGTGGATCAAGTGAACGCCCTGGATATCTGATTCATATTTCGTCCTGTTCTGTAATCGCTCTTGCTCTTTCTCTGTCTGTCTCTCAGGCTTCCGCCGTCTGACTGTTGGCACCGAGCCAGTTGGGGCTTGTTTGGTAAAGATGTAAACGCACTCATCCATTCTGCCTATATTTCAGTAAAAGGATATTTGCATCCCTTCCAAAGCCAGAGGAGGTTTCACGGATCCTATTGATCTACATTTTCTCTTTTTGCTCCTTCTCGGAGATGAGTGCTCTGGGATTGCCCCATCCAACGCCAAATGTCAGGTGTTAACTAGCCAAGCATGAAGAGGAGAGTGAGTCAAACTATCTAGGGTTTAACTCGGTTTTCCCTTGTTATAGCTGCCTCATACTGACAGGACCGACACACACACACACACACACACACACACACACGCATTATTCCAAAGAACAAAAGCTTTGCGCACATTCAAAATGTCACCAAAGCATTTCTCTTCCAGGAGACAGCGCAGTAGTTTCGGACTGATTGGGACTTTAAAGGTTAGCTCTTTGTTCGCAATGCCTTTGCCCGACAGGAAGAGCGAGGGTATTGATTTGTGCTTTGTGAATGTGTTTTGCTGAGGCATCTTTCTTATTTCCCTGTATTTCAAAGCTTTCTACTTCATAGAAGCTTCTTGACGGTCATTAGATTGTCGTTCTTTTGGATAAAGGAGTCAGGGGAAAGTTGTCTCAATTAATACTCAGGTAGCCGTTGTGGTCTGAGCAAGAGGTGTCCTTAGGCAAGATACTGACCGCCACATGCCACAAAGTTCAAATGAAACGATGATTTCATTTGATATGAAATGATTATATGATTGTGTTTAAACCTTTTAGTTTTGTGCGTGTTCACTGACATGTGTAGATTAGGTGTAAAGTGGGGCCCTGTTTCCCCTTGTGATGACCTTTGTCCAGGACCCAAAAACTTTGAAGGCCTGTCAAGAGTTTTTTTTTTTTTTTTTTTTTTGTGATTTTTATGGTTAGGGTTAGTGTGTAGAAAATGTTAATGGCATATGTCAATGGTGATATATGGGGGGTATACTTTGAAGGGTGCAAAGTTTGGTCCCAAATGCTAGGGTTTTGTACTAAAGTGGTGACCTGTGGTCACTTGTGGGGCCCGAGAACTGTGAAGGCCCGTCTGAAAGTCAAGATGGAATTTTAACACTATGGTTAGGGTGTAGGGAGTGTCAATAGTAAATGTCAACAGTGATACAGCATGTTATGAAATTGTGTGTGTAGGCATTTAGGTCAAAGTTGGGTCCCAAATGCTAGGGTTTTGTACTAAAGCAGTGACATGTGGTCACTTGTGGATCCCCACAACTTTGAAGGCCCGTTTGAAGGTCAAGTTGGAATTATTGGTAAAGCTACTGTTGATAGAGTAATTGATAATGGACTACAAAAGAGATTTAAGTTTTGGTCGTGATTGGGGGTGAGGTATTTTGATGGTTTGAGTTAGTTTGGTTTGTATGCATTGTTTCGATGATGTGAACCCACAATAATATAATTGTGTGTGTGTGTGTTTGTGTGTTTAATATTTAATCCTTATTTGTCAGTGATGTAATCTTCACTAAACATCAAATACGATGCCTAGTACGATTTGTATGCTCTTGCGTGAGCAACATGTGAGAATAATATGGCACTGTCTCCTACCGAGCACTAAAGAAGCTGTAATTAGTGTAATTCTATTCTCTGAACCCTTGGGTTTAATTATTCACACTGACTCACTGATGACTAGAGCTTTTAATCAATTCAACAACCAAAATAAAATGACATCTCGTGTGTCTGGCTTCCGTCTCCACCTCTAACCATCAGAGAAACATCCCAGTCGACTGCACTGATGATGTCATGCCAGCTTCATTACTGACTGTGATGGCTTGATCTCTTTTCGGGGTTTAAACAAGGCTTTAAATCAGATGTGCAGGAGGACGAATTATTAAAGAATCTGAAGACCGCTCTGTGGCAGCGCAGTGCATTGCCCATGACTCATCAGTAATTGCTTCTATCAGCGATACAACACAAGACATCAGAAGCAAACTACGAGTAGACGACATTGATCAAAAAGCTAAATAGAGCCGACGCCGCAGAGGATGTAGAGCCAAGGGTGTCCAAAATGTAGTCCAGACCACCTGCGGCCCAGCCAGCGTTATTAAATTCCCCCTGCAGGTAAATGTGGAAATATAATTAGGCTGCAACTTGTGGGGAAAAGAGTTATTGCCACCAAAGAAAATGCAATACAGGGATTTAGCCCTCGCTACTTCAGTTGATAGAGAGATGGTGGATTTATGGCCTGATAAGATAGATAAAGATAGATAGAAAGACAGATAAAAAACACAAGCAGGCAGATGGACAGATAAATTGACAGAAAGAAGATATCAAGGTAGGTAGGTAGGTAGGTAGATAGATAGATAGATAGATAGATGGATGGATGGATGGATGGATGGATGGAGATGGATGGATGGATGGATGGATGGATGGATGGATGGATGGATGGATGGATGGATGGATGGATGGAAGGATGGACTATGAACGGCCGGCCGGATGGACAGATATTGATGAGTGGACAAACATAGATGGATAGATAGATAGATAGATAGATAGATAGATAGATAGATAGATAGATAGATGAGATAGATAGATAGATAGATAGATAGAGATAGATAGATAGATAGATAGATGGAGATGGATGGATGGATGGATGGGAGGAGGATGGATGATGGATGGATGGATGGATGGATGGATGGATGGATGGATGGATGGACAGATAGATGGATGGACAGACAGACAAAGAGAGACAGGAAGCACAAGCAGGCAGATGGACAGAATGATCAACAGACAGATGTGTCTGTCTTTTGATCTGTCCATCCATCCAGTTATGAGCGTCAGCTTAAAATAGAAAGTTGTGCATATTGTCATTTGTCCAGGGTTTGTAAAGTGTCCTGAGACCCTGAGTCACACCCCCTCCTTCCCCCACCCCACGTTCTTCTTGTTCTTCACTGGCAGATGTAATTACTGAGAGACTGACTTCACACACCTCCACAGGAAGACCAATTACACTGGAGTGTGTTCCGTCTCGTGTAGAGGAGTTGTCCCGCTTCTCCGCAGCCCGTTTGTGCTGGTGTTCACCCATTTCTCTTTCTCCTTCTTATCCTTCCTAGGGATTAATGTACTTTTTGGAGTTTTTGAGGTACATGAATATAACTCTAGGGAAAACAGTCACTTTCTAACGCGGTAATATTTATGGTCTCCACACAGTGACAAACAGCAGACTTCAAGAGAAGAGAGAAGTGCTTTTTAAAGTCCTTGCAATAGTCATTAAGACTTTTTTTAATGACTTGTTCCACAGGAAACTTTCCAGAAAATTTTAGGCCAGAGCCAAATGATGAAGGGGTGGAAATGAATGGATAAATCCGGCTTCTCTCAGCATTTCGGTTTTAATTGAATGGCTGTTTAAAATATTTGCGGAACATTTTTTTTAAGACGCTGCATTGTAATGCTTTGGCTTATTTGATTTATTGAGTTTGATCATTTGGTTGACTGGGTTTTTTGAACATCAAATATTGTTTCTATCACAATAAGGATCTTTGTATTTGCATTTATTTTTTTGCTTGTTCATACTCGGCACCTGACAGAATGCAAAACTTGGCACTCGGACGTGCTTTATCACAGCCTGAAAGTGTCTTGCCTTGCCATCTGTTCACTAAACAGCTTGTTTCTGTGAAAGTCAAAAACCAAAAGTTCTGATATTCAGAAACTGTTTTAGGGGTTTTCAAAATGCAAAGAAATAATAAAAAAATAAAAACCTAAACCATTGGAATAATTACAATAAATTACAATTTTGATTTTTTGAAGACTAAGAAATCCAAAATATATCTAAATTCAAGCCAAAAATTATAAAACATTTTCTGTTTAATATTAATATTGTATAAATAAAAACACAGTGATGCAGGGTTTCTTCTGAGTTTCCGGTTTCCTCCCACAGTCCGAAAAGCATGCGGAATTCTGTGACGTTCCCCACGCGTGGTTGCCAGATCCAACTTCTTGCCACTGGATCACAACTGCCATTAGAGTTACTGTACTGGGATGTGCCCCACCTCCCCAAAACCCAGAAATAGAATAGCAGTAACAATTTTACACTTTAGCAGTATTTTTTTTTACTTTCAAACTCAATTTCCCAGAATCCCCTGCATGCCTATGATCAGTCGGAAAAAAATCAATCCCCAAATATACGTAATAAAAAAAAAAAATCCGCGAAACAGTGAATCCGCGAGACCAGTAGTTTAATTACCTGTAGTTTTTAATGACCAGTGGTTTTATACATTTGTTTTGTTCCAAATGCTCAATTTTTTTCAAATTGTCTTTTTGCATGACAATCTAAGATAATGAAACATTTATAATCTTTTGCTTTTACTGTAAATGCAAAATAGAAAAAATGTATGCTTTGTGTGTTGTCAATGTCATTGTCATTATGTCATTTATTTACATTATGTCAATGTATTTACATACATTAACTGTCTTGCGTAGAAAAATACAAAAAGTCAATCAAACCTATAATTTATTCATGTTTTCTTTGTTGTACAGTTGAAACACCAGTCTGTAGAAGTGAATTTCCTGGCTAATGAGCGAGACCTCCAGGAATACTTCTCTGTCTCTGTCTGCGTTGTTTTTTGCTTTGTTTACGCCGTGTGAATCTCTGTTTCATCATTACTCTTTGTTTAAAAACTGTTTCATTAGGGACTTGGTGTGTCAACAACCCCAGAAAAGTTTGAGTTGAATTGCCGCTGCATAAATAGTTGATGAGCTGTGATCTGTTTGTGCATTATTTTTCATTTTTTCTTGAGCCAAATTTTCAAAAACAATTAACTGCATGCCGACACACGACTGTGAGAGTTTAGAAGCTCCATCACTGCATGGTAAACACTAGCGTTCATTTCAAACTATTAGCCACTTGATGTGTAGCTTAGCATATTCTGCTTATTGTGCACGTTCTATTTGGAAATATACTTTTGCTGTGAGTGTGTGTGATATAGTGAAACATATTTAAAATTTAAAAACCAAAGCATTAGTATTTCAACAAGAATGGCTGAGGTAAAGGTCTGAGAGAGTCTGGCTCCAAGCGTTAGCCATTACATATTAATGTTTCATTGAATTTTCATTGATTTTCAGTCAATAATTTATCTATATAGAGAGAGCATCTCTATATATCAATCAAGTCCAATTTGCCGTTAGAATGTGGCATGAATACTGTATAACTGAACGCATTTGCCTGCACTGTGCATTAGGTATTTTAGACATTTTAAAAGTGCTGCTAAATGCTATTGCTAATTGTGACAAGTGATAAGTTATCTTCAGTCTAAAAATGTAATCGTACAAAATGTTGTTTGTTATTTTTGTTCCCTGGATGATTGTTCATCTATCCATCCATTTTATTTCATCCACTTTTTTGTTTCTGGGTCACGGGGATGTGTAGCCAATCCCAGCAACCATACCACAACATGGTTGCCAACCAATGAAAGAGACACACAATCAGAGGTGTAAAGAGTACCTGAAAACCATGCTTCAGTTAAAGTACGGTTACCTTACTGTAAAAATGACTCCATTACAAGTTACTAATTCCAAGAAGACTTAAAAGTTGTAAAGTATTCAGTCTTACAAGAACTTGTTTATTTTACTCATACTGAATTTAGGCTTAAAAACACCAACAAATGAGAAAAACTAAAAACTCTTCTTTTCTCCGCCAAAGAAATGAACTGCGATAGAAAAAGATCCACAGTAACACACAGTTACAATCTAACACGTCACGTTAAGTGTTCATTCAAATGTAGTGGAGTAAAGATTAAATATACTCAATCAAAAATGAAAATCAAGTAGAAAGTAAAAGTTGTTTATATTTTTTCATACTAAGTACAAGTATAAAGTAGCCAAAAATACTTAAGTAACAAAGTCCATTTACTCAAGCACTTTACTCTACTGCTCACAATCACACTCTTGCTCACACTTTTGATCAATTCTCCAATTGAAACGATAATCCCACTACAAGTATTGCCATAACTATTTTCCAGTGATTTGACTATTTGCAAGTAAAGAGTGCATGCTTACGTTGAGTAAAATTCACACGAATAGCGGCATTATAATCACCACCACATCAGTTACATTATCATGCTTTGATTGTGACTCTGCGGGTGAATGGACAGGAGGAAGTGATGTGAGCGTCTCCTTGTGTGTCCACTGCTGATCCACTGCGGCTCTGATAACTGACTAGATTAGTGCTGACCGCCGGCTCAACGTGTAGAGACACAGAGCGTGTTGTCTTTGTAAATGGTTTCTAATCCCTCTCTCCCTATGAGCAAATACATGTAAACACACTGGACATAAGCCTGGTCTGCTCAGCGTCTGGCACATGCTGAAGGCCACTGTAAGGATTCAGAAAAGTTCAAAAATCTGATTAGTCTGGAACGTCAATAAGCACCAATATGAAAACGGAAACATACACTGCTGTGATTTTTTTTTTACATTCTTTCAATTGAAATTAGATTTTCTGGTTTGTTGCTTAAAGACTTGAAAGACTCTATCTGGAAAATACTTTATTTAAAAGAAGAATTGGTGTATTGTGTTTTGATTGTTTGTTGATGAAAACTAAAATATTTGAGTCATGTGCACTCTCTCTGTCTCTCTCTCTCTCTCTCTCTCTCTCTCGCCCCCCCCTCTATCTCGCTCACTCTCTCTGTCTCTCTCTCATTATCTATCTATCTATCTATCTATCTAATAATAATAATAATAATAATAATAATAATGAGTATTTGTAAGGCGCTTTTCACAGTTTTAACTGTCTCAAAGCGCACATGTAAATATGTAAGGGAAATGATGCTTTTTATTCAATTTGTCGTCTGGATTGTTGGTGTTGACTAAGTGGCTGCGGTTATGACAAGACAAAGACAAAGACCAGCGAGCAAGCACATACGCAACAGTGGCCAGGTAAAAAAAACCTCTTTAACGAGGAAAAACCCTGGGGAGAACCCGGCTCACTGGTGCCAGTCTCCTCCGGCATTCTAACACTACACAATCAGTGCGTTGGTTGTTCCGCGTCATTTTTAATGATGATTCTGGAACGATGTTTCCCTCCTCAATGGGGAAAGAGGCGGCTCCACTTCTCCAAGCCAACAGCGTCATCAGGTCCACAGAGGTCGAGGAAGCACCACCGATGATTCCGAAGCTCTAGGAGATTCCGGTCGTACGACACTTGGCGCTCAGGAGAGGAGGGGAGAGAAAAAAAAAAAAAAAAAAATACAAGGCAATTAGAAAAATTCAAGTACTATAGATTTTGACAATTTTCTGAAGGTGCAGGTGTAATTCGGTTCCGAGCACTAACTAGGCAGCCTTTCTATACGATATATTAATATTTTCTGTAAGTTATTATAACAGGTCAATATATGCTTCGTTGAAGAGATGCGTCTTCAGTCTAACTTAAATTGACTCACTGATTCTGAGTCTCGAATTGGACTAGGCAGAGCATTCCATAGTTTGGGTGCTAAGTATGAAAAGGATCTTCCTCCCTGGTAGATTTTAGAGATTTGCGGTATTATAAGCTGGCCGGAGTTTTGAGAGCGCAGCAGTCGTGTAGGCTCGTAGTAAGTGATGAGCTCACTGAGATATAGAGGAGCTAAACCGTTTAGTGCTTTATAAGTGATTAAGAGAATTTTAAACTGGATGCGATATTTAACAGGTAACCAGTGTAGCGACATTAACACTGGACTAATATGGCTAAATTTTTTTGTTCTGGTTAGTAATCTAGCAGCTGCATTCTGAACCAACTGAAGTTTATCTATTAGTTTAGCAGGAGAACCTCCCAGAAGACCATTACAGTAATCTAACCGTGATGTCATAAACGCATGTATCAGTTTTACTGCATCCGGTCGGGAGAGCATGTGACGCAGCTTTGAGATATTCCTGAGGTGAAAAAAGGCAGTTTTACAGACGTTGTGCACGTGACTTTCAAAAGAGAGTTTGCTATCTAAAATGACACCTAAGCTTTTCACTTTAGGTGAGGATGAGATTTCAAGCCCGTTAAGATTCATACTGTATTCGGGTGCATCAGACTTTAAGTTTGAGTCAACAAGTAATAATTCGGTTTTGTCTGAGTTCAGCATGAGAAAATTACTTGTCATCCAATCACTAATGTCGCTGAAGCAATCTAATATATTTGCAAATTTTGAGATTTCATTAGGCCGTGCCGAGATATAAATTTGTGTGTCATCTGCGTAACAGTGGAAGCTATGACCATGCTTTCTGATTATGTCCCCTAGTGGAAGCATATAAAGTGCAAACAGGATTGGGCCGAGCACTGAGCCTTGTGGAACTCCATATTTAACACTAAATCTGGGTGATGAGACTCCATTTACATGGACGAAATGAGAGCGACCAGACAGATAGGACCTAAACCATTCTAACGCGTGTCCAGAAATACCAACGTAATGATCAAGTCTATGTATTAAAATATCATGGTCAACAGTGTCGAAAGCAGCACTAAGATCTAACAAAACTAAGAGTGAGACGTTCCCTTTATCTGATGCCATTAGAAGATCGTTCCAGAAATTTACAGAGTTGTCCCGAAATAACTTTTTCAAGAATTTTAGATATAAAGGGAAGGTTTGAAATTGGTCTATAATTAGCAATCACGTCGGCATCAAGATGTGGCTTCTTAATAAGCGGTTTTATGACGGCCTGTTTAAACGCTTGTGGCACGTGACCAAAGAACTAGTGACGAATTTATAATATTCAAGATTGGTTCGTTAACTAATGGTAGGACTTCTTTAAGTAAAAAAGTTGGTATAGGGTCAAGTAAGCAGGAGGTCGTCTTGGTCTTAGCTATAATCTCAGTGAGCTCATCAGGGCTGACCTGTTTGAAAGTGCTGAGCTTGACAGCGGGTGGTTTTATTTCCGGTATAACCAGTTGTGGGCTAGTATTTGTGGATACAATTTTCATTCTGATATTAGTAATTTTGTCATTAAAGAAGTTGATAAAGTCGACACTAGTGAGCTGTGGGGGGATTGCGGAGTCTACTGTGCCCTTTTTCTTTGTTAACTGAGCTACGGTTTTAAACAGATAACGAGGATTATTTTGATTTGCAGAGATAAGTTTACTAAAATATGTAGATCGTGTGGATATTAGGGCCTGTTTATATGCGATTATACTGTCATTCCAGGCACTGCGAAAAACGTCGAGTTTAGTTTTTCTCCATTTCCTTTCTAACTTTCTACTTGATAATTTTTGATCTATCTATCTATCTATCTATCTATCTATCTATCTATCTATCTATCTATCTATCTATCTATCTATCTATCTATCTATCTATCTATCTATCTATCTATCTATCTATTTCACTCTCTATATCCCCCTCTCTCTCTACCCCCTATATACCTCTCTCTGTCTTTCTCTCTCTCATTACCCTTCTCCTCCCCCTCTCCCTCTCAGTTTCCCTTTCTTTTTTTCTCTTCCTCTATTTTGCTCTCTCTCTTTCTCTCTCTCCCTCTCTCTCTCTCTCTCTCTCTCTCTCTCTTGTGCGCTCTCTCTATTTCCGTCTTTTGTACCCTTTCTCCTCCTCTTTCTCTCTCTCCATCTCTATCTGTCTGTCTGTCTGTCTGTCTATCACTCTACATGCAGTGTGCATACTTATATACTAAATATTTCTCTTTCAATCTTTGTTCCTCTCTCTTTCTATCTATCTCTCTTTCTATTTCTCTCTCGCGCTCTATCTTTTCCCCTTCATCTTTATTGCATTTTCTCTTTCTACAACCCCCCTTTATCCACCTTGATTTCAATTTCTCACTTTCTGTCTCGCTCACTCTCTATCTTTTTTTTTCTCTTGCCCTTCAAATTAATTTTTTTATCTACCCCACTTTTACATCGTATTTTTACTCAATTCTTCACAAGTGTTGAGACAAAAATGATTTGCTTATCTGATTTGTTGTGTATTAGTAAGTGAACTAGTTTGTCAAGGGGCCGTATCAAAAGTGTGCTCTGTATTTAACCATCTAATGACATCACACGCACACACACACACACACACACACACACACACACACACACACAAACAGTGAAGTGAACACACACAAACTCGGAGCAGTGGGCAGCCTTAAGCCACGGACAAGGGACGATGAGCGGGTCTGTGTTGTAAAACCCACAAGACTGGGATTCATGCATGGGTGACAAGTCCACCTCCCCCCCTACTGCTGGACCCTCAACAGCCCCTTTATTAGTACTGTAAACACCACTTCATTACCTTACAAACATTATGCATTTATGTAACTTTGACCTATTGTATTATAGGCAGTACTGTATTCTTTTGTAAAATGTCAATCACCTCTTGATCTTGAAGTGACCAACAGTTGGAACAGTCCCAATGGAGCTGACAAGGGTTAACAAACTCACAGTGACTATGAGCGATGAAAAACAGGAGCTGATAGAGAAAAGAATGGGACATAATTAGTTTCAGCTCAGGGTCACTAGTTCTTGCTATTGAACCTTTAACCTTGCAGCATAGCTCATTAATCATAAGGTCGTCCTTTGTTTAGCTGATTTTGAAACCAAATAAAAAAGAAACGGGTTATTACTTTAACCTGTGTGTGTGTGTGCGTGCATGCGTGCGTGTGTGTGTGTGGTGTGTGTGTGTGGTCAGAGAGAGAGAGAGTGTGTGGTGTGTGGTGTGTGTGTGTGAGAGAGAGAGAGAGAGAGAGAGAGAGAGAGAGACATAGAAAAAAGGATGAGGTTTCTATTTTCAATATAGGTGGAAGAACGGAGCAATGGACAGACAGATGGATGGATGGATGGATGGATCACTGTCGGTGGGTGGATAAATAGAGGAGTGGATGAATGGATTGGTAGATGGATGAATGAATGAGTGGACAAAAGGATGGATTGATTGATTGATTGATTGATTGATTAGTAGATGATGAAAAAGTGTATTGATGAATAAGCGGATGAATGATGGATGGATGGATGGATGGATGGGTGAGTTTTGTTTTCAGAAAAGATGCTTTCTTTATGTGTGACAATGCAGAAACAAAAGCTGAAATGACCTCAAAGTCAAGACAATGAAGATGTTCCAATAGTGAATAATGAATGTCATGCCGTTCTAATGCCAAGTCTCGATGACCTACAGTCCTGCTGCCCTCTAGTGCCACTCTCACTATTAGTCATATTTACCTTTATCTACTGTTGTTAGTGCCACACTACACGTTTGCTTTATGTTTGCGTTAAAACTTTAAGATCATGCTTTAAGATCTCTCTCACTCTCTTTCTCTCTCTCTCTCTCTCTCTCTCTCTCTCTCTCTCTCTCTCTCTCTCTCTCTCTCTCTCTCTCTCTCCTTCTCCCGCTCTCTCATGATATTTCTGATAGCATTATTATCATATTATATTATATTTATAACCATATCCCCTCTCTTGCAAGTGTATTCATATTTATCATGGATGTGTTTTTAACAAAGATGTATTTATTTGTGTTACTTAAGGGATTATATAGTGAGTACTTAACATACCGTATATGCATTTTAAACCTAGTGCATTCTGAACATGGATGAACAGTAATGTTTGAATGGAGGTTTTTTGTGCTTTTTTCATCAGCTTCTCAGCGTTTAAAATGGTATGTTTGCTAATTGTACGTATAGTGCCTTTTATTTGCAAAATATCTAACAAAAAAAATTATGTATAACCACAAAGTATACGGTAAACCTCTGGAAGCAATAACTGCCTGCACTTTTACACATTTCTACCCTTCAAACACGTCTCTAAGTGCATCTATTTATTATGTAAATAGTTTCATATGTGCAAAGTTTTTTCCCAGTAATGTTTAGAGGTCGTGTCAAGGTTGTTTACAGTAGGAAAGTACGACATTTTAAAAAATCCATGTTTTTTTTTCTCCAGCGCAAAAGCGATCCCTGAAGGGACTGACATTTGAAATGTGTGTGTGTGTGTGTGTGTGTGTGTGAGTAAGTAAGATATGTAATAGAGATTATAGGCATTCTGGCGGCGCACTGTAGGCTGGCAGACGTTTGCATGCATTTCCCGTGGGCGGAATATTTACCTCTTTCCCTACGGGTGAGAAGTTCGCCATGAATCGCTCGGCTTTGTGATTGGTTTGAGTGACTTCTCCAAAATACAATCTGACCTCAATAATGGTGCAGGCCATTGCTTATAAACAAAACTAATGGAGTATTGAACTTTGATACAGCACCGGCCAGGTCTAATCTAACACACAGTCACACAGCATTAACAGCGGGGTTCTGGAGTGGTCGGGTTTAGCGCTGTCAGCCCGATATATTCATGCCTCCGCCTGCACGAGGGAGCTCCGTCTCATCAAAAGCTATCAGCATAAAATCGGCTCCCTATCCACAGCTCTGCAAACACACTGTAAATCTACGATGAATAAAACATCACACACCAACAAAACACCCTGATCAATGAGGGTGGAGGCGAGGGTGGCCTGGACGGAGTCATGTGTGTGTGTGCGTAGATAATGAGGGCGAGATAGAAGTGTGTGCGGATGGGTCCACTGTGAGTCTAATTTCGTCATACACACACACACACTGAAAGATATCACAGGACGGCACAGATAAACAGCTCCCTGGACTGAAACACACACAAACACACAGCTTTGTGACTGCCTGGAGAGGAGGATAAAAGGGAAAGAGTGCGATATCACACCAGAGAATGTGGCTTTGATAAATGAACGAATCTCTCAACAATGTCATGGTGGTGTTCAAGGAGAGCGACAGTTCAGGGAAAATCCTGCCAAAAGTCCAAGATATGAAGTCTCTGAGGGCGGAAGGGCTGAAAGGAAGTTGGAGCTTCGATAGTGCCACTTCTGTGCAGCTTGTAGTGTGTGAACTTAAAAATGGATCTACAAAGGTGATGGAAATTTAATTACCCCAGATAATCTGCCATTCATTGAGAATAATCCCGTAATCCTGAAGATTTGGATTCTAATGTTCTAATTGGATTATTCAATTGTGATCAAACACCCTAAATTATCAAAGCAATGTTGAGTGAGCCAATGAGGAGTCATCCTGCTGAATTAATGAGCACATACAACACACTGATTGACGTTCTTTAAGCCTATAGTATAGAGTTTCAGTGGTGTAATAGACTTCATTACTTTACTGGAGTATTTTCGCCTGCTTTGCACTGAGTATCAAAAATACAAGAAACTTTTACTCTACTTTGATATTGCCATCTGCAGGATGCTGACGGTACTAGATGCTATTCATCTGCTAAATCACGTTGGATTAAGGCTGAGTTTTGGTTCTTTTTTAAACATCCTTTGTTCTGCCATTTTAAAACATTGAGGTGTTAGGGTTAGATCATATTTCCATATTATGAAATAAAACCTTACAAAAAAGGAGTTTTTTCATATTTCTTGGTGTTTTTTGAGCCTAAAATCAGTAACAGTAATATACTTAAGTTATTTTAAAACGGGATACTTTAAGATGTTTCTCACGTCAAGGCCCGGTCAAGGCCTTTTTGTGTGTTTGCATGTTCTCTACATATTTGCATGGGTTTCCTCCAGAGTTTAAGAACAAGCATTCAGAAGATTTGCAGTTTGTAAAATTGCATTTGTGTGTTCTGCTCTGTGATTGGTTGACTAATCCAGGTTGCGTCCTGCCTTCAAGCCCAAAGTTGCTGTGATCGGCTCCAGCTCCTCGTGAACCGGGACGGAAAATTGGCTTATAAATGGATGGATGGATGGATGGATGGATGGATGAGTGAGAAATATATGTCGTGTCTGGGAATCATTACAATTTCAACATTTTTGTCTTTTTTGGCTTTGAGTTATTTTGCATAATGCATAAATGATTTATTCAAATCGCATCAAGATAATATACAGTGAGTCGATTGTCACGTCCCGAGAACAAATCCATTAACATTTCAAAAAGAACACGATGCTTATCTTACACATCAGATCTTGTCACAATTTTGCAAACTAAATCAGGGTCATAGTTGAACAAAAACAATCTTCATCAGTATTTGTACTTTAGAAAATATTTAATAACCAATTAATTTGTCCATATGTTCTTCCATTTCAGGGAAAGGTGGCGTTATCTGATATAAAAGCGGTTCAAATGAAATTGGTCAGGCCTTGTTTCCAATCCTATTTAGATTCTATCTAGAAAAAAACCTTGACATTGATTTAATAAAGCAAGAAATATATAATAATGTGATGAAACAAAGTATTCACTGCATATCATACAGATTGACATGAAATAATCGTCTATCCCTCTCCACCAATTCAGTGTGTAAACTATACACATACAGTCTACGTATTCAGCATATATAAATATTTATGTACATTCATGTCAGGATCCAGTATTCTGCCATCTCTGGTATTCTGAACGTGTTTGTGTCACTATTTTCTGAAGCCCATCTTGGTTTTCCTCTCCCCGGTTGATAACTACTTTCTCATTGATTAAGTTAATCCACCCGTGTCGATTGTTATCACTGTCATGTGCTCATTTAAACCTCCGGATTGCATCGTCTTACATTGGTTGTCAGCTTATGCTAATATCAAATGCTAATGCTAAAGTCAAGTGATCTGTTTATGCATTAGTTGGGTTTGATTGAATCAAAGTTATTTGATATTTAGCTTTGTGAATATCAATTTGGAAATTTTACACACGCACACACACACACACACACACACACACACACACACACACACACACACCCACACCCACACCCACACACACACTAAAAATGCATGTATTTACTAAAACACTCCACACACAAGTAGGTGATTAATGCATTTTTTTATTTTTGAAGTTTAATTTGTCATCAAATAGATGTTTGAAAACCATTGGTAAAGTGTCGCTCATAGCTAGCGCTTGAACCGCCAATGTTTTTTTTCCAAATTAAATGTCCTTTAAGTCACATATTAAAGAGAAATGCTTGTCTTAGTATCCACTGTGATCCACAGAAGAGTTGTATTAGCTCAGTGTATCAGTAGCGAAGCTTTTTCAATTGTGGCGTCTTTTAAGTAGCTAATGCTAATGATGCTAGTTACTCTGCTTTATCCTTTAACAAATACGAATTAATCTGTTAGCGTATTGGTTCCATTGGTTTCCAAAATATCCATACTACATAGAGTTCACACGTTTTTGCGGAAACATCACTGAAATTGGGTTTTTCCATTTGATCTGTTTTTCAAAAATCCCAAAGTTTTTTTTTTTTTTTAAACCAAGCATTTGTAGTCACACTTTGAGCTAAATTACTTTAACTTTAGATTAATGTACTGTACAGTATAAAGTGTGAATGTGTATATTTAGTAGACGTTTGCCGTATCCTGTGTGTGGCTGTAAACCGACATCTGTTGTCCGGAATCATTTTTGTGTCAGTATTTGAAAAGGCTCTTCACAGAACGTTGGCAGATTGGCTGGTGTTTACAACATCACACACACTGTCCGTCGATCATTTTGTACCTGTGAAGTGTGAGACGCTATTCAAAGAGGTGAAAAGGGAAAAATGAGGATGGAGAATAGAAGCAGTGAGAGAAGTGAGAAAGTGAGAGAATTCTGAGGTAAGGAAGCAATGAAGTTAGTGACGGCAGTGCTGTTACCTGTCAGCAGCTCGTCTTCACTGCCAGCGTGTGTGTGTGTGTGTGTGTGTGTGTGTGTGTGTGTCCAGCCTGTGAATATTTGCCAGTGTCAGCTGTCTAAACCAGTGGTTTTCAGAGAGTTTCCAGTCGGCCGCAGCATTTCCAAGTTTAAACCTCAGACTGTGTAATTTGCATATGATGCCAATAGTGAAAAATAAGTAGGTTTCAATCAGGGTCACTGTACTATTCGGCGATAAACGTTTTGTTTTGATTTGCTTTTTTTTTTTACTTACCAAGAATGCTAATGTTCCAGACAATATTTGCATTGCTAGAAATTTCCGCCTGTAAAGCATCAACTGATGACTTTTCTTTCTGCAGTTACTAAGACTGGTTTTCTGTAAAATTTTTCTGATTCACGTTTTTAAAAAGGTGGAATTTTAATCCGAACCGAGCTAAACTGACCACTCAACATCCATTGAATTCAAAGTGCTCAGATTGTGAAGTGAAAGTGCTGAGAAAGTGCTCAAAAAGACCCATAATTTAGGCAAAAATTAAAGTTGAAATACAAAATCACTGACATTAATGTAAAAAATACATAATGGCTAACACTATAAGCTGCTGTGATGCCTCTACAGTGCGCAAATGATAAAGTATAAAGTAAAAAATTAAATAAATACATAACAAAAGCTGATGAAAAATAAATGTATTTATTTCAATGTATTTACAGAAATCATGTGACGTTCCACGCAGCTTCATCTCTTATAATGTGATCACAACCGTCAAATAAAACTGTTTGTAGACGTTTTCTATTTTCATAGAAATTCTAACAATACTGTCAATAATGTATTGTTCACGATGTCAAGTAAAACAGTTAGGTAAGTTAAGTTACTGTATACTCTGTAAAGTCACTGTATAACACTGCGACCTAGGCAAAGAATCAATGGAACCAGCAAGGAACATTTCCAGAAATGCTGCATTTGTTCTTGAATGTAAAAATTGCCCTCTTATGGGTTATTACTGTAAAGACCACTAAACAATACATTTGAGACTCCTGGCTTGTGGAGCTAATGAATATTGAATTGTTTAAATTATATTTTGTTTCACTTTACTGAAACACGCTTGAACATGCAATGAATGTGTTGTAGTCATTATTTTAGTCAGTATTATGACTCTTTTATTGCATAAAAATGTATAATAGTTATACTGCTATTGTGTTTATATTATTTACAAATGCCTTTTTAAGGGCGTAACTCACTAATGTCGGGGCGGAACAGGAAGCTAAAAGATAGTTTGGACACTGGGAAGGTTTTGGAAGATGCTGTGGGAATAGGAACATAGTTTTTTTTAACCATGTTGTTATATTTAGATTCTTTTTTCCATTCATCCATTTTCTCAACTGAAAAAAGACACCAAGCTGGACACAAGAGATTCACACTCTCACCTATGCACCTTTAGGAATTGAAGTCTCAAATGGGATCGTCATTATTTTTTCATTTGTTTTAATTTTTTACTTTTTATTTACATCTATGAGTACATACAAATATTTTAATGCAAAAAATATTTTCAATATTATTTTTGTATTGTAATTTTATGCGTATTGTAATTTTTAGGGTTAGGGTTAGGGTTAGGGTTTTATCAATTTTATATAGACTTTTTACATAGTAATTTTTTTTTACTAGATTTGTCTAATTATTTATTTAATTACAGGTTACTAAAGAATATACAAGGCTTGTTAAAGAATAGTGGATAGAAAAATAGAAAAACATGAGAAATAGAGTTTTCCCCTAACAGAAATCATTGAAGATACTGCCTAATGAATCCAATACTTGAAGTTTGCTCAACTCTGCATGATGTAACTTTTCAGTGTGTACAAGCGTAGACGTGATCGGCTGAAGGACACGCAGACATGTTTAAATCCACACAATCCGTGTGCGGTTCTGTTTCGGGATTCGGAGTGGCATAAATCAGTAGAGATGGTTATTGTTATGCTCGGAGTTGTCTGTGCTTAAGGACTGAGCGTCTCAGAGCTGCTGGCAGATTTATATACGCACACACTCTATTTATTTTGCATTGACAGATTGAGCTGAAATATGAAATCATTCTGGACATGGGCAGCACAGTTGGCAGAAGCCGTGTGTGCGCTTCTGTTAGTTTTGGTGTGATAGTATGTGTGTCAGTATGTAGATTGAGAAATAATTGCAACAATATAATAATAATAATAATAATAATAATAATTGAACCTTTATTAGTCCCTCAGTGGGGAAATTTTTTCTCTGCATTTATAAGAAGACAAATCAAATAACAAATAAATATAACATAAAAGTATATACAATTTATATTCTGTGTTTATTTTGTTTAAAAAGTGGTACCTCTCATTACAAAATTAATTCATGCCGAGAAAATTTCATAAAATGGGCCGCATTTTGCATGTAAATACAATAATTCGTTGCGATAAAAAATGTTTTTATAAAATGATATAATATCGTAATAACTGGATAAAAAAAACATGTCAGCACGGACCCTGACATCACCAGGATGTTAGCCGAGTGTCTCACTTGAGTTGTACTTTTGTGCATAAACATAATCAAACGGCACAATCACTGTTCTGAACGTATTATCTCTGTAATGTTGTTGTTGCAAAATAACACAACTATTGGTTGCACTTTACACTTTATTTCTTCGTGTCTACGTGTCTTAAAACTCCACCTGCATTGCCTTTCTCAGCCACCGGGTGTCATTAAAACTGCATTGATGTGTCTCTAATAAAACGGTGACATCAGCTCGTCTTGCATGTCAGCGGTTCCGTAAGTAATATGTCTGTAACCGTGTTACTGAGTTTCTGTAAAAGCTTTTTTTTGTTTACTGACGTGCTTGAAGAATAAAAAAAAAAACTGTTTTATACGTTTGGACTCTTGAATGTTTTAGGCAAAGGATATTCCTCTGAAAATAAGTCGCTTAGCATTCTTGTCGCTACAACATTTGGCCTGTGTGCATATATAAATAAAAAAAAAATAATATATATATATATATATATATATATATATATATATATATCTGGGGTTGATAGTCAGTATTTTTTCGTTCAAATCAGAGGTTTGTTTTCATCAAATTGTTTTCAGCATCATTCTCACTCCGAAACCCTTTGGGTATAGACTGTATTTCGAAAACAAAACAATGATTCTAATCATTTTCCTAGGTAAAACAATTAGTTAAACTCTTTGTGAAAAGATAATTTGATCGGTTTGTTTGTTTACAAACATTTGCATAATAATTCCAACACGCATGATAAAAACACATCACATAAAAGTTTCAATCAAAGATACAATTATCTTATCAGTATCTTGTATTGGGTTATAACACACATTCCTAAAACAGTGCTTTTTTGTGCAAAACAATATGATAATAATGGAACTCTTTATTACTGAAAATATTTAACTGTAGTGTGGACACATTTTTCTTCATTGCTTTACTTTTGCTGGTGCTTTCACCTTTTTGCTGCTCAATAAACAAACACTCATATTTATATATTTATTATACAATTATGTTTTTTTAAGAACAAACATAATTTATTACACATTTTTCCCTTTAAACACTGTTATTTTTTCCATCTGCTACTAGCCTCTGCTTTTCCCCACCCATCATACTCAACGTTCAAATCCCGCCATTGCTGCTTGCAACTATATTTACTCCAAGTTTCTCATAAATGGACTTTTAAAAGCCAAAAACAGACGTGAAATTTTAACCAAAACACACAACGCTCACGTCCACTGGGAATAACGTCCATGAGTGATGATGAATTAGGCCACTGGTGAGGCATGCTGGGTAATGGTGACTCTCATTAAGTCTCACGCAGATGTGCTCTCTCTCCGATCACCGGCGCTCTCATTAGATCTCATAATGTCTTTGCATTTTTCATTTAGCTCTTTTGCATTACACGTCTTTCATAATGTAGCCCTCGCTTCAGCACCATATCTGTTCATTCTCTCTATCCCCCGCTTTATATTCATCCTCCCACATCCCTTCTTTTTAGACGCCTGTCTCTTTTGCTTAAAATCATTATACTTCAGTCAAAATTTCTCTCTCTCTCCCTCTCGTTATCTCGGGCCCTCCTACAGACTTCCTGTTCCTTTCCTATTAGTGTCGCTCTGTAGCCTAGCAACGGCCAGGCTGTTTAATCAACAGACAGATTCAGTGATGATGAAACCTCTCACTCAGGCTCCGCCCAGCAGCCTTTCTGCCTCCATCTATGAGTGACGTGCACTTTTTCACTAGACCTAAACATTCACAAGTCCAAGTGCCAGCACACTGGACTGGAAACAGCACCTTTTGTGGGATGTATGTGGATTCTAGCTAAATATAATGGCAGTTGAATTTGTGTTTATTGGCAAAGAAAGTGCTGTGCGTACTCCGCCGTTCCCGGCAGCACAGATTTATGTTTTTTAGAATATAAATTACTACTCATGTCTTGCTTCAATGAGATTTAACCTTACCTGCCTGCTGCTTGTTCTCTGCCTCCACTCCACATCTTTTCTGTCTCACACCCCCCATTCTTTCTTTATTCGCGCATCCAAATCCGTCTTTTTCTGCCTCCCTTTCTCTTTACTCTGGAATAAATTGTTATCATTTAATTGAGGCTGTTTCTCTTTATTTCGCCACCTCTCTTCACTTCTCTATCTCTCTTTTCTTCTATTTCTGAGCTTGGCTGCAACAAATCAGGATAAAGCTTGACCTGACACAAACAACAACAGAGGAGATGGATTGGGCTGATGTTTATAGCTGAAAGTCTGTGGTCTCGGAATATACCGGGTTTTTTTTTTTTTTTCAATAGTTACATTTCGCAAAACAAGTCCAATACAATAGACGTCAACGAAAAGAATAAAAAATTAACATTTGAAAATGCATTAAAAAAGCATTTAAAAAAGGTTGACTGTAATCAACGTGTAAGCTGTTTAATAAAAAGCTTTACATGTTTAAATGTGATTTTATAAATATTACTACTGTTTTTTTATTTCAGAATTCAGATTTTTGTTTTTGTTGTTTATTTTTTAACTTGATTATAATTCACTGTACACTGTACATTAAAACTGATTTCGGCCTTGAATGAAAATGAAATGTTTCCGCTCTTATCTTTAACTGTCCTTGTCTCCGTGTTATCTTGCGTGTTCAGTGGGCTATGCGAAGTGTGCTGCTGCCCTCTGCTGGCGGCCTCAGCCATATCCTCAGTCTCACTGATGCTGTAGAACTCTATAACAAATAATTGATTTTTTTTAATAATCCTATAATGTAACTCTGTGTAAGTGTGTGCTGTAATTATTTTAAATTGGTTTGTTTCTATTGAATAGCATTAAATGAAAATTGCTCCAACTAGTTTGACAATCAGTGCATTATAACAATATCAAGGTATTACTTAATTATTATACAATGGTGCTTGTATAAACATTCAATGAGACAATCCTCAGGGATGAGAATGTATACATAAATTAAAATATTATTATGTTTTGTGTAATTATTTCTAGTAAATTAACCTTCTTCAACTACAGTTTGACTTTACGTAATGTTTTATAATACTATCAAGTTAATACGTTTTTGGCAATAAGTGATAACATTTATGTAGTCATGATAAAATATGTATTATTATTTCTTCTTTCTGTTATGTTTCAGGCCAAAGTCAGGCAGAACTTTTCTCCTTGTGAGTGATATTACATTAGCCACTGTCTTGATCTTCCAAGCACTTCATCTTTTAATATTGAATATTCTCATGAAATCCATAAGCCTGAGGAATATCCACATATTAATGCATCACATATAATCCACGATATCCCTTCACATTGTGCACCACAAATTCCATCGTAATTGTCCGGCCCAGTAACAGAGGCTCCATTGTGCTGCTTCTTTACATGCAGAGTGAAAACAGGTTTCCTTTATTTATGTACTGTGAATATGATGAATAATTACTATCTATGAAGTAAGAACCAGTGCTGTGAAACCGGAGAGTTTTATTAGAGAGAGAGAGTACAGTACAGTACAGTTAGTCGATTGTTTATCGTCTCCACAGGACAAACTTGGATATTGGCAGAACTTTTTTCTGGAATTTGCACACACAAACACACAGTGAGGAATTGTTTTACCATCGGCGACTAATGAGAACATCAAGTGCTTCCGTTATATAACACGTTCACAAGCTGCGGCGCTAATATTCAGATAGTATAGTCTGTGTATTAATAGGTTATTTGCACTATTAACCAATGTTTGTGTGTTTTCCAAGATGGAATCAAACCAATGTTTGTGAGAATACTTTTGTCTCACAGCGAGAACAAAATGGAGACAAAAACATTAAAGAGAATTAAAGTTTGGGAAAAAAAAAATCCATCTGGTATGAGTGAGTGAATGTGTGTATGTGTGTCGAGCTCTGTGATTGGTTGATCCTGCCTTTAGCCCCAGACTTTACACTCCATTCCCCACGTGACCCAGAAATGTACAAGCTGTTTAGGAAATTGATGGATGGATGGATGGATGGATGGATGGATGGATGGATGGATGGATGGATGGATGGATGGATGGATGGATGGATGGATGGATTGATTGATGGATGAATGAATGGATGAATTAATTCAACTATGAATCCCTCTTTTTTTCTCTAGGCTTTCAGACATCTATTATTCAAACTCAAAACAGTAGAGTCAACAATGTCTGACAAAGAAATTTCACATAACGTCAGTTCTTCAAAGAAACAGCCCAAATCAATGAAGCCATCGTGTTTTTCCTTGTTGTTTTTTGAATGGTCAGTTTGTTTGAGTCTTTCTTTAGTCGACTGGTGGTTCTGATCTGTGACCTGGAGAACTCTATCAGCAGTTCAGGACCTTCTCAACTCAACTTTCCGAATGACTGTAACACTGTACATCTAATTCAGCGGACCTCCAAAAATATTGGTAAAAATATAAAGTTAAACTTGCTTAAAATAATAAATATATGATTATGTAATAAAAAGAACATGCATTACTGTCAGGTGTGACCACAACATAATACGATTTACTCCTAAATTAGTTCCAGTCATCGGGTTAGTCATTATGGCTCATGCTAACTTCCTTCTACATCCACCGATGTCATATTTGTCATATCTGTTAGTAACACATGATCACTGACAAACTAAAATTGACAATTAAGATAAACTTAATATTGTCTTAGTATTGTCTTAAAATTGTTATTGCAAACTACTATTAGATTATTATTATTATTATTACTATTATTATTATTATTAATAATGTACTATGACTATTGTTATTTAATGCTATACTGTTATTTATTGGAGTTCAGACACAGTTCTGAAACACATTATCTATAAATAAATAACACATATTTACACTGTTTTGCATCGAACTTGATATTGATCAGTATTTTCACAAGAATTGTGAAACTCAATATTAAACAATGCTTTCAAAAGTCAACTAAGTTAGCTTGATCTTCTCCAAAATGTTAAGTTTACTAAGTTTTTTCAAGTACTGTATTCCTGAGGTTTTACAAAATATTTCAGACTACTAATGTGATTTAGGCAATACTTGAATTTGAAATTGCATGTATGCAAATGTTTAAAGTTTTTTGATATACAAGCCAGGTTTCTCGCTAGGGTTCTCCTCGTGTTCCATCAGAGAGGTTTTTTATCTGGCCAATGTCGCATATGTGCTTGCTCATATAGTTGTAAAACTATAGGATTTAATGTAATTTTTGTTTATTTATGTTTATAAAGTCTATTCTAAACTACTCTATAAATATAATGATAATTTGTTGCAAAACGTCAGTTATAAAATTCACTTGCTGTTGGTTTGTCTTTTTTATTTACGGTAAGTAAGCTTAGCTAATCCGTTTAAAGTAAAGTGTAAAGCGGTTTGCTTCCATCACTGAAACCATCTTTCCATGTACAGTAAGTTTAGTTTTAGTCTTTAGCTCTACTCTCCGACATTCAAGCGACTCTCTAAGAGCAAGAAAATAAAGAGCCGAAAAGAGAGTGTGACCTCTGATGACCTCATCTATTTGTGCTAGGCTTGATGGAGCGAGGCGTGAGCTGTTTATGGACAGATGAGAGTTTGCGTTGCTGTGATTTGAGCATGAGAGCCAGTCACACGACACTGAGAGAGACGTGAACGGAGCTGTCTGTCAGTCTGGGGAAGGCATGACAAGCTGCGGAGCCCAGGAAACATTCAGGTGAGGGCCAAACGACAGAATAGTATGTAGAGAATATCTTGATGAAGAATGAATAATGTACTTTAAAAACACTAAGTTAGGTTGAAATAAAAAAAAATGCTAGATTTTATTTTTATTTTTTATTTTTGGGGAAAATGTAGTTACAAAAGGTCATGACATTTACAGTAAGTTGTAATGTATAATAGCAAAAGAAAAAAGTGCAACTAGCTCTTTAATGGGAATTCCACTCTAAATGGAATTCCTTAATCCCGAAAACGTCTGCTCTCATTAATTTCGAAAGATTAATTAGATCTTTAAAAAAATCAATAAGTATGTAATTCTATTTGTTTTGCTATATTATGATGAAGCTTGTGGCAAAAGAACAACTGGAACGATGTCAGAAACAGCCAGACATTATTTTCGATCGCTTGTAATTAATGTAATAGTTTTGATTGGAGCACGGGGAAGCGCGTGCACGTGGCGCGTGAATCACAGGGAGGAGATGCTGAACACGCTCGTGCTAAAATCCCTCGAGATGAGAGGGATTTAATGTCTGCGCTACAATCTGAAGTTGTTCTGAACTTGTACTGATGACACGATGCTTGCTGAGAGATGATAAAGGCGTTTTCTCGGGTGTCGGTTTCAAACAGAAGTTGTCACTTTTTTCGGTGAGTTCGGACGTTTTGTTATGCGCCATAGAAGTGTAGTCTTAATAATTATATTTGTAATAATAAATATATAACGTTGTATTCATTTAAAACGATCGATGGTGGATTGATCGTTTAGTTTTCGTTATGCGTGCTAATAAACAATATAAATTGTGTTTTAATGTATTATTGTTCACTACGTCATTTGTGATAGCATTTTTTGGCATTTATTCATAATATTATTTGTAGTTAATTGAAATAAGTAATTGCACTGATTACTGTTTGGTTATTAATAAATCTGCTTTGTTTATGATTTTGTTCTGGATTTTTTCCAAGACCTGGCACTATGGAATGTTCTGGAAGAAAACAGTGGCCTCTCTAATTGAATAAATTTCCAGTTGAAAGGATTGCACAGATTAACTGCATGAAGGCTTTTAACTCTTGTTAAGAAAAAAACAATAAAAAAAAAAAAAAAAAAAAAAAAAAAAAACACCATACAAACTAATAATTGTGATAAAGTTAGCTATTTATGAAATTGATCTATATAGTGGATTTAGTTTATTCTTATTTTATTAGTTTTATTTCACCTAAAAATGCTTTAGCTTTAGCTGCTTTAGCTTCACCATTATCTAAAATGTATTTGTTCACTTTTCTTTTAATTCTTTGAATTGGTCCAAGGAGGTGCGTGTCTAGCTCATGCAGTAACAGTGCCATGGCTGCTTTCAAGGGAGTCTGGACCCAGGAGTTCTGGCGAGCGGTTTCGGCCGAGTTCCTGGCGATGTTAATATTCGTGCTGCTCAGTCTGGGCTCCACCATCAACTGGACGGCCAAGGCAGAGAACGGCGGCCCTCCTCCCGACCTCGTCCTCATCTCCCTCTGCTTTGGGTTATCCATCGCAACACTGGTTCAGTGTTTTGGGCACATCAGTGGTGCCCACATCAACCCGGCTGTCACCGCAGCAATGGTTGCCACACGGAAGCTGAGTTTGGCCAAAGGTGTGTTCTATCTGCTGGCCCAGTGTCTGGGGGCCGTGGTGGGGGCCGCCATCTTGTACGGCGTGACACCGGCCTCAGTGAGAGGAGGACTGGGTGTTACTGCGGTAAGTTTGACTGTACTAACACGTTTCAAGTTACTTAAGTACTTAAAAATATAAAAATCACTATGACTAACTAACTAAAATGGCACTGATTACCAATTATTGTCAATGATTAGCTTTGTGCATTTAAGAAAAAGCTTGCATGTGCATTTATTTTGTAGCTCCTGAAGTATTATTTGTTACTTCTGAGAAATGCTGGAATAAATAACTCTTGTTGAGAAAAAACAATAAATAAAATAAATAAATAAAAACACCACACAAACTACAATTATGATAATGTTGACTATTTCTGATCTTAACAGTGGATTTAGTTTGTTCTTATTTAATTCTCGAATAATTTTTTGGGAGAGCTGATCTAACCCGCTGATCGTTGACATATCATCAGCAATGGCTAACCAATCAGCAGCCTCTACTTAACCAAGTCAATGTTTTTGTTGCTATGGTTACAGACTAATTTTCGATTGGTTATTCTGTTTTACTCAATACAGCCATTTAAAAAGGAAAAATGTCAGAAGTGGACGAGGTTGAGGTGAAAATCACACAATTTTTCTTTTTGGTGTTTGAATGGCCACCACTGAACCAAGCCATTTTTGGTTGCTATGGTTACAAAGTTTTTTTTTTCAACCACCCAGCCACTCAAAAAGGAAAAATGTGCAAATTAGAGGAACAAAATAAATGTTTGTATTGAATGCTGTTTCTGAGAATAAGTGTTGCGGACTGTTGTTACGCCAATAAAAAAGTCACAGTAAAAGTATTCTACAAAAATAACTTTTTTTTGTCTATACAAAAGTTCAGTGTCACTTTTATTTCCGTAGGTCAATGTGGAAATCTCAGCCGGTCATGCTCTTGTGATCGAACTCTTCATCACGTTCGAGCTGGTCTTCACCGTCTTTGCCACATGTGATCCCAAGCGCAGTGATCTTAAAGGCTCGGCGGCGTTGGCCATCGGCCTGTCGGTGTGTGTGGGCCACCTGTTTGCGGTAAGTCTCCCTGTGTGTGCTGTAGATGTTTGATCAGAGCCAGGATGAAGAAGGAAACAGGGCTGTGATGTGAGTGTGAAGAGAAGCCAATCAACAGAAACAACACCATCTCTCCTGTAGAGAAGAGCTCTTACGTCTCTAGACTAGATAATCTGTAACTTAGCGACAATCCCGAGTGTCCAGGCCATATCCAGGCGGGAGTCCCAGCCCAAGACCCAGAGCAGGTGTTTATGGGAAATCTCATTTGTGTTGCTGAGCGTGTTGCCCTCCATGTGCCCCTTGTGTTTTTCAGCCTGGCGTCGGTACAAATAGTTTTGAGCTACTTCATCAAATTTGATGCTAACCGTCTGAGACATTTAATCTGCGCTTTCCCCTCTAAATCATGTTAGAAGGATTTCATTCTGTCTGGTAATTCCGTCTGCCTCAGATCCCGTACACTGGTGCCAGTATGAATCCGGCTCGCTCTTTTGGCCCCGCGGTTGTCACGGGAACATGGCGAGACCATTGGGTAAGTTAAGTTGTGTTTAAATAACCAAGTGGTTAATATTGGTTAAGAGCAGTAACTTTCCACCAGTGGTTTAACCATATTTGAGTATACGTACAGATACCTTAATGTAAAAAATTAGTAATTACAAGTTAAAGTAATGTGAGATTGTCAGTATGGTGAACCATATCGAAATAGTGCTTTGAATTTAACTCATCCAGCGAAGTGCACACACACACACACACACACACACACACAGTGAGGTGAACACACAAACCCGGAGCAGTGGGCAGCCTAAGCCGTGGCGCCTGGGGGGCATGTGGGTTTCAATGTCTTGCCCAATGACACTTAGTTGCAATCCAGCCGTAGGGGGAATTGAACCTGCAATCTCTCGGATACGAGTCTAGGTTCCTACTGAACTACTGCCCAGTCACCAATTCCAAGAAGACTTGAGTACAAGTCGTAAAGTATCCCATTTTTTAAAGAACTTAAATGTTTCTCGTACTGAATTTACGCTAAAAAATACCAAGAAATGTGAAAAACAAGAAACTTTTTGTTAATCAGGTTCTGTTTTTTAAAATATAAATAATTTAAAAATTACAGAATAAAATTTTATGTAAAAGTAATATTTTTGATACTGTACTTAACTACGTAAAGTAACAATGTCCAGTTACTCATGTACTTGATACCAATGCTTTTTAATAAAACACATATTTTTTAATGATTTGTTATCTTTTTAAAAAAGATTAGTTATCTTTTTTTTCTTTGAAAACAGCAAGGCTTCAGTGCAGAAATCGATTGATATTTCATGAATATAAGGAGCTTTTTACAAGAGCATTTTAAATGCTTTGGTTTTGTCTCATGTCGGCAAAAACTAACTGAACAGCCGAGCTGATATTCAGACTTAAGCTTGCCGTCCATTTGAAACATGCACAGCAGTCAGAAATAAGACAGATGTGGCGTCTAAAATAACAGCGGTACCTGACACTTCTCACGGGTGTGAGTGTTGGGTCTATATACGTATGTGGAGATGTGTGTATTAAATCACGGTGAAGGTCGTGTGTGAGGACTCCAGCTGTCAACACAGCGGCTGAAGAATCTCTTTAAAGATGCCGTGATGCTCTTTACTACACACACACACACACACACACACACACACACACACACACACACACACACACACATAGAGCATAGTATATCTAATATTCACAAGATAAATGAATTATAGTGTGTGAGCCTGTGAGATGAATTTGTCATAATGGCCACTAGGGACAGTGTCAAAATTGTGCTCTGAATTTAACCATCAAGTGAAGTTGTTATGTGTGACACACACACAGACACACACGGTCAAGTGACCCACACAATCCCGGAGCAGTGAGCAGCCTTAAGCCGTAAAAATGAATGCTTATAAATATTGTTATGAAATGTTGGCCAGTATTATTAGCTGCATTAAAATGAGACAAACGATGAATTTGTCATTGTGAATGTTACAAACATAAACATAGCAAGCATGCAGTGACGATTTATGATTTATTACAAACTATGAAAATTACTTGTTAAAAAATATTTTAATTGAAAATGGAAACAAACGCAAAGACAATGTTTCAGTGTTTAAAGAACCTGTCCAGTCCCATGTTCAGCTGATTGTGTACTAGCAGTCTAATCTACAGAAGTGAACAAATCTAGACTCAAGAGTCACGAGTCACTTCAGAGCAGAGGTGGGCAAACTCCGGCTCGGGGGCCACATGCGGCCCGTTAAATGTTTTAATCCGGCCTGCCGAACTTGTAAAAATTAAATGGAAGTCAGATATATTTCGTGTATTATGTAAATTTGGTTAATCTGTTTTTTTTTTTTCACTGTCAGCCAATGGAATTAGAGGCCAAAAATATAAAACTAAAAATTTATAAGAAATGAACGGAAAATGCTTCACATTTACGTTTGTTTTTCTTTCCATTTTTTGCTTGCAATCTTCACGTTTTGGTTTGAAACTTTTTTTTGCTTCAGACTTTTTCGTTCATTTCATTTTTTTTTTCGATTGAACTTCTGGCACTAGCTTCATGTAGGGGCGGCCATTACTCTGATTGGTTTGTTGAGAATGCTGAGAATGTGATGGACAGCTGCTTGACCAGGAACCCGGTCTGGCCCCTTTGTCAAATGTTAGAACCCAATGTGGCCTGCGAATCAAAACGTTTGCCCACCCCTGCTTTGATTCATTCACTTGATTTGTTCACTTCGGAGAATGATTCGTTTACTTCGGAGAATGATTTGTTCATTTTGTGACAGACTGCTCATGTGCACAAACACAGTGTACTGATTCTAGATCAGACAGATCTGTTCCTGCAAGAGCCGGAAACTGTTGTTCTGGTGAATCTGAGTGTGTTCATCCCAGTGTTTCCAGACCCAAGCTGTTCAGATTAACTGGAATCTATTGAATCTGTGCGTGTGTTGTGGCCAACAGTCGATGTGTGACTAGTTCTGGAACGGGTTTGGATCTTTGTCTTACGACCATTGTTATCGTCTGATGCACAGTGTTTGGATCAAATCTATCTATCTTCTTTTTTTCTTTATATTTTGCATTCTCTCTCTCTCTTATCTGTCTATCTATCCATCCATCCACCTGTCTATCTATCCATCTATCATCCCTCTCTCTCTCTCTCTCTCTCTCTCAGGTGTACTGGGTTGGCCCGTTGATAGGGGGCATCATAGCAGCTGCTTTGTATGAATATTTGTTCTGTCCGGACCCGGAATTCAAGCGTCGCTATGCTGAAGTTCTCGCTAAGAGTCCTTTCCAAACCGAACCGTACCGGGTGGTGGACACAGAGCCTTTCCCCAACGATCAAGCGCAGCTCATGGTGAAGCAGGCGGCCATCAGAGTGCTGGACATAGAGAGGCCGGAGAAGAAGGAGCGAGAGACGGCGGGAGAGGTTTTGTCGTCTGTATGACTAGTGCGATGCACTGAGGAGGAACAGCTCAACACTTACAGTAATGGCGAGCTCAAGGAGACGGATCTGATTTAGAGTCACAGTTTATGTAGAGAATTTTACAATTTCTACTACAAGAGGATGCAAACTTGTGGCCATACAGGACAATATATGTCCTGTATGGCCGGTTACAGGCCACAGCTATAACATCAACAGCAATCTACTACAGAACTGCAGCTAGTCAAACTAAATTATGACCTCAATGAATCCAAATCGGCGCAATATATACCTAGTTTGCATCACTTTATGAGTTGTGAATTCTATAAATTCAGATTAATTCCTTCTCAGTGCGATGTGGGATTGACCTAATCTTACACTTCCTCTTACACCCCAATTAGTAACGACATTTTGAAATTGTCACATTTTTGAGCATTTTGATAAATGCATTTCATGAGTAGTTTTTTTCAATGTATACATATATGATGATTTTTATTATTATTATTATTATTATTAATAATTATTATTATTATTATTACACAATATATATTTTGTTTCACAATTACTACATTTTACTTTAACTACATTTACTAGTAAATTAGGAAAGTGAAATTTAAAAAACTTTCAAATGGCTTATTAAATGTTTTGAAAATCTAAATATTTGAAATGGTATATTTACCTAATGCTTCATAATTAGCTGCGCATTAAAGATGCTTAAGAAATTCGTTTTATTTTATTTTTTTGTGTATTGATGTATACTGTATATCATTGTTTTTAATTACTGTAAAGAGAGCAGCAGACCCTGGTGGTGCTGGTGAATCTGTTGATGTCATACAAGTACTTTTTTATTACTCGTTTGCTTTAATTCACCAGCAGAGGGCAGCAGATTACAGTGGTTAAAAAGATGAAGCTGAATTAAGGCATTTTGATCATGTTCAGACCAGAGGTGAAAGAGCAAAAAATACATGTTTAAATGTGACATTGTCAAAACAATTTAAATCATTGGTCCTTCAATTTCCATTTTCATCGTTAACTCTAAGTTTTTCAATAGTTCTGAAATAGTGTATAAAATCGAATTCTTCTTATTTCTTAACACGTTTTTATTACTTTGTTGTGCTGGCAGCTCTTTACAAAGAGATGCTGATATTGGCTCAAAACAACCCAGAAATAAAAAATAATAATAAAGGAATAGGGTTACAGGGTCAATAAGGGGTCATTATAGGTTAAATTGGCATTATATATCTATATATCTATATATCTATCTA
>CM051505.1:1486231-1585068 GCA_028031935.1 Paedocypris micromegethes
TATATATATATATATATGTGTATATATTATATTATGTATTATCAATGTACAACAGCAGGGTTTCTTGCCTTTATCCATTTTAGTTGTTTGCCTTTTTTTGCAGTTTCAAACTTTTTGGAACAATTTTCTTTTTCATTTCTGCTAGTGTTTCATTTGTTTCAATAGTGTGAAGTGTTGAACTGATACATACCATACTATCTTAAATTGTTACCACACATCTTTACCCACATAATGCTTTAACAAAGAGAAACAAACTACAAAAAAATAAAGGGAGTGAGTTTGTCGATATGTCCACTATGGGACCGTATCCAAAGTGTGCTTTGCGTTAAACCAGAGCATTTTATTTAACATTCAACATAAAAACACTATCAGTTTTGGAATAACATACTGTAAAATATTACAGTATTACTCATACACAGTTTGGAAAGGGTGTGTTTTAGTTCATGGTATTTAAAATTGAGCAACAATAATTTATGTTTTAAACTTGTTATGACACTATAGATTTTCTGTTACTTTCTATGAAATTAGCCTTCAGTCTAGTACTGATTTGGACGGAACAACTAAGTCTGTATCACACACATCCGTTATATCATATAATTTATATCATAGTTGGTTTTCTCCATTGACTTACATACGAAACAAAACGACCCCCTGAAATCCCTCTAACCCCACACAAAACGCTCTTTACAAAGAGATACTAAGATGAAAATAGGTTTGCGAGGTCAATAAGGGGTCATTACAGACTTAATATGTATTCTATATTATATATTATAAATGTACAACAGCAGGGTTTCTTGCCTTTATCCATTTTGTTGTTTGCTGTTTTTTTGCAGGTTCAAACTTTTTGCTATTTCTGGAACAATTTTCTTGTACATGTCTGGAACATTTGTGTGTGTGTCTGCTCGATCTTTATACATTCAAATAGTGTGAAGTGTTAAACTGATACATAACAAAATATCTTAAAATGTTGTTTTGTTTCAAATGTTCCACTGAAAGTCTCATATTTCTAAAGAATAAAACCTGCTGTGATCCAGAACCATAGAGCGGGATGTGTGTGAGTGTTTAGATGTCTATTTATAATTAAAAGCTGTTAAATCCCAAGACTTTTGACGGTGAAGTGAAGGCCTCCCTCTGTATCCTTCCTTCCCTCAGCTATTTATTAAAATTTAAATCTTAATTGCTCCATTTAAATGTAATTGAAGGAGGGGGGGGGACTTCAGTGCTTAGTCTGTTAAAATATTAATATTCCCGTGTGACTGGGTTCCTCATCACTGTGTTGTGCGAAACTCAGCAAACTGACGCGCAGCATCAAAGAGTTTGTGTGAGTCTGAACGAGTGTATTAATCCATCTTCGCAGGCTCGCAGCATTACCCACACAATCCCAAAAACAACTGCTGAAAATTGCAAAAGCGTCGCCATTCAAACACACACATACAGGCAGAAACGAGGAAATTCCGAGGCGGTGACAGTCGAAGCCAGAGCCGGCGGCCTAACGCAATAAACAATCTGAATATGGATGAATATTCATGCAAGATCACACTGTGGATTTGAGTAATAATAAGCAGCTCGATGAATATTCGGAAAACAAATGAAAATGATGGACTGGATGTAAAGCGTATGCTGCACGTTCCTGCATGATGATCATCCTTGATGTGACGGACTTGATTCGCGTGAAACGATTACGGTATTTGCACAATGTGAAAAAAATTTAAATCGAAATTAAGTTCATTGTAATTTTACCTGATTTAATCCCATGCAGGTTTCATTTTTCTTTTACATATTTTACTTGGTTTTGGAATCGGGTCAATCCATTCTTTTACTGTTCTCTACAGACTTTTCTGTCTTTTAGTTGCATATTTTTATCCGATCTAATATTTTTGTGGTCAGGAGATGGATCAAAGAGTAGGTCCCACATAATGCTTTAACAAAGAGACACAAACTACAAAAAAGTAAAGGGAGTGAGTTTGTTGATATGTATTAAACCAGAGCATTTTCTTTTACATTTAACATAAAACACTATCACTTTTGGAATAACATACTGTAAAATATTACAGTATTACTCATTGTATACAAAGTTTGGAATGTTTTCACTTCAAGTCCTCGAGGGTGTGTTTTGGTTCATGGTATCTAAAATTGAGCAACCGGTAATTTGTGTTTTAAGCTTGTTATGATGCTATAGATTTACTGTTACTTTTTATGAAATTAGCCTTCAGTCTAGTACTGATTTAGACTGAAATACTGAGTCTGTATCACACACATCCTTTATATCAATTATATCATAATGGGTTCTCACCATTGACTTACATACAAAACAAAACGACCCCTTGGAACATACACACACACACACACACACACACACACACACACACACACACCATTTTCTACCAATGCAAACACTTAAAATTACACAAACACAACACACAGAATTAAAGACACATACCCACATTATGCCAAACACAGACAGAGACATCACACACACTCCCACATGCACAATCTCAGAACTTAAACTTGAACTTGAAAAAACACACACACCACTTGAAAACTAAAAAGAATCACACACACACCACAAACCACACAAAAACACTTTCATCATGCATCAACACACACATATCACCCCACGCACCATTACAAGACACACACACACACACACACACACAGAATGAAAACAACAGAAAATCACACCATACAACACACAAATCTCTCACACAAATTGACAGTTCTCCCGCATGCACAAATGTAAAACACAATACTAATACTGCACATGAAATCACAGAAAATAATCACAGGAGTAAATCACATACACAAACACACACCAATAGCATATTCTCTTTTGCATGCACAAACACATCACACCAACACAGCATATGAAATCACAGGACACACACACATACAAATCACACAAACATCCCACGCAATCCCAACAACGCACACAAAATGACGTGTTAATCAAACACTCTCACAAAATCATGCATTCATCATACACACAGTCCCAAACACACACACAAAATCACACATTTACACACCACACAACATTTAGACACACACATCCACACACAAATTACGAACATACGATTATCACAAATCAGACATTTATCATACATACCACACAAAAAATACATGCATAAGCACACACACACACACACACTCACTCATCTGACAAGCCACAGAAAAATCAAACACAAACACTGACTGTCTCCACACAAATAACACACACACACACACAGAGCGAGTGAAGTCACAGGGGAATCGCTATAACTCATTGAATTTTGAATTTTAAGAAGCAAATCAAGCATTTAACACTTTCAACCCGCCTTCAAATAATTTATACAATAAACAGGAGCCTAAGTCACTTCCTTAATAATTTAGACATAAGCTAATGTTGATTTATTCAGCAGGGCTTGTGCCAGCAGGAGACCCGCAGGAGCTGAAATGTGTATTAAAGTAGGACAGAGGCAGCCGGCACCATAATAACATTTGGATAATTTTATTATGGCTCACGGCTCAGTTCATTTCCCCTTCTGCTCGCTGCATGAAATTGTTTGATTCTCACAGCGCCTGGAGTGAAGCGAGAAGGTACCACACACGCACATAAACACATGCAAACACACGTCTTCCACGCAGTTCACACACCTTCTCTCTTCAGACACGCGCCGGATCCGCTCACTCACATTTTTAGACCAGCAAAGGCGGCCTATAAATGATGTGGAAGAGTGTTTTCTGACGGAATACTGAGATTATTACCACCATTCCCTTCACTGTCACAACACAGCAAAAGTTGGAAAAAATAGGACAGGGAGATGTTTGACTGAAGATAAGACTTGGTAGAATGTGTGTATTTATTTGTTATTTATATAGATAGATAGATGGATGGATGGATGGATGGATGGATGGAGAAATTAATGAATGAAAGAATGGATGGATGGATCATTAATGGATGGATGGATGGATGGATGGATGGACGGACGGACGGACGGATGGACGGACGGACAGACAGACAGACAGACAGATAGATAAAGGCGATCACATTGACGAAACTCACACACACACCTACACACACACATACACACACAATGTATATAGACACATTCACACTCTCACTCCCATTTTCCAATGACAATTCACCTGATACGCATGTTTTTGGACTGTGGGTTGAAAATGGAGACCCGAGGAAATCTGGAGAAGAACATATGTGTATAGCTCTTTAGTTTTTACATGGGAAGTCTATTATAAATACTTTGGATATGTTGTAAAAAGCATTCAGCATATACATGCTGTTTGTTCATGCAAGATAAATTCAAATTTTTAATTATAAATTTACATGTGTACATAATATACAGTACACTTATTACTGTATCATTCTATAATATTAGAACTGTAAATCAGTTCTGATATTAAACAGCTACTTCGACAGTTTAATGCAACCTACAAATATATATTTTATAATATACTGTATTTAAAAAAATGTAGTTGAAATAATTCTTCAGACAAAGATGTGTTTAGTTTGACAAACGTAATTTTATGTATCAAACTGACCTTCTTTTTCAGATTTATGGCAGCGTGTATTTTGTTATGTTGCGTTCACTTAACATTTTTAGAGTGCATTCCTCGTGTTTGAGTTGCCACGACAGAGTCACAGGTTTCAATCTGTGTAACGGCCCCCCTCTCTCTCTCTCTCTCTCTCCCCTTTGGAGAACGCGCTCGTGCGCGCTCACGCGCCATCCATTTGCAGGAAGCGCCCGCAGCAGCGTTCCATCAAAACTAATCATAACCATTCAAATCTGCCTCCCCGCTGCAAGATGTAAGGAGGAGGACGAGTGTGTTACGCAGGGGAAAATCTCACCAGGCAATGCTTCATCTTGGAATATGAGGAACTTGATGTTTTTGGTGTTACAAACAGCCTATTGTTAAAAACGGTTACTAGTTGTCCAGAAGTGAGCAGAGGGAGATCTGCAGGGGCGTCTCTCTTGCTCTCTCTCTCTCTCACTCTTCTCTCCTCTCCGTCTCTCTCTCGCCCTCTCCTCTCCCTCTCCTCCTCTCTCTCTCTCTCTCCTCTCTTCTCTCTCTCCACTCCTCCTCCCTCCTCCTCTCTCTCTCCTCCTGCTCTCCTCTCTCCTCTCTCTCTCTCTCTCTCCTCCTTCCTCTCTCTCCCTCTCTCTCCTCTCTCTCTCTCTCTCTCTCCTCTACTCCTCTACCTCTCCTCTCTCCCCTCTCCTCTCTCCTTCTCTCTCTTCTCCTCATCTCTCTCCTCTCCTCCTCTCTCGCTCTCTCTCTCTCTCCTCTCTCTCTCTCTCTCTCTCTCTCTCCTCTCTCTCTCCTCTCTCTCTCTCTCCTCTCTCTCTCTCTCTCTCTCTCTCTCTCTCTCTCTCTCTCTCTCTCTCTCTCTCTCTCCTCGACGCGCCCACTCCCCCTCTCCCTCTCTCTCGATCCGGGTCTGGCCCAGAGGGTTGACAAACCCCTGGAGCGACTCTCTGTGAATTCAGCTTCAACTGGGCTCCATTCCTCAGCGCTTGATCAAAGGGCGCGGACAGGAGCCCGAACGCGGAGAGGTGAACGGACGCTGGATGTCCCATGTTCCAGGTGAGGAGCGCCAGATTGGGCTTTATGGGGGTGGAGGGGGCCGGTGAGGGGGGCATCGAGCGTGTGGAGCGCAGCTGCATGTACGCATGTGCCGAAGATGAGCGCGTTTGGGACAGAACATGTTCTCCTTCCTCCAGTTTCCGCGTTGTGATGTGTGGAAATGCAGCGAGAGCGGGTTGCAGATACGTACCGTTATACGTAAACCGCTTGTCGCGTGCAGAATCCAAAACCGATGGCTGTTTTTAATGACGTCCGTTTGTTTGGTGAAGATCAGGGGATCTTTGACTTGTTTGGTAATTGTCTTAAAACTGTCAAGGATAAACGGAAACGCGCTCACGCTGTAACTCCGAGTTGTGTTGTTATCGGAGACTGAGTTGTAGTTCAGCCGGGTTGGGAGTAGTTTCCGGTGTGATTCGCTGTAGATGCCTGCGTGTTGTTCAGCTCAGGAGTTCGTTTTTAATCGTGATGTTTGGCGGGCGTTATATCTGCCGCATGCGCAGCACACGAGCGTGAGAGGGTGAAGCGATGACGCGTCAACAGAACACAGTCGTTCGCTGGACCGTTATGTTCCGTTTGGGTCACATCACGTCTCCTCTCCTGTTTGAAGTGTCTATTGTTTCTGAGCGGAGGTGTGCGGTGATGACGTCATTTGAAGCGGGTTTTCAGTGCTTAATTAAATGAGGTTACCTGCGCTCTGGGGAATATTGTACTGAGTGTAAAATCTCTATTATTTGCAATCTGATTAATGCTGTACCATATTACTGTACTACTATTTTAAATTGTGTAATAATATAGAGTAACAATCAGTTCTCGTAAATAATTAATAAAACACACACATAAATATAAATAAATTATTTACATATCTATAATGCACAAATAAGAGACAATTTCATTTTATGAAACGTTTTGTACGTTTTCATTTAGAGATGTGGTCGCATTAATCTTTAATAAATATATTTTAGTATTGGATAGTGTTCACTTCATAAAACTTTATTTGAAAGTGCAGGTGAGTTTGTCAATTTGGCCGGGGAACTGTATTCCCCGGCCAAAATTCTGGATTTAGCCATCCAGTGAAGTTACACACACACACATTCAAACCCGGAGCGGTGGGCAGCCTTAAGCCATGGCGGCTGGTGGGCAAGTTGGTGTCAGTGTCTTGCTCAAGGACATTAAGTTACACTAACCTCCAATTCGAACCTGGTTTCAACTCTTGCATAAATCACACTAAATCTTGAAAGCCTCTGTTAAAATTGTAGGTGGATCACAAAAGTAATCAGTCCTGCAGAGAAGAACACAAGCGTTCCTGTACTTGAGCGCACTTGGTGTGCGTCGCTGCCCACGGACTGGGCAGAGCTTTTGGGTTTCTGACTCACTCTTGTAGAATATTCAGCACGTTTTCGTCCACTTGCACCTCAAACACACGTTATGTGGTTTCTCACTTGCTCTTCAGCTTTCACTGCCATGCTTTGCATATGCAACTATGAATATGGATAAGATTCAGGCCACGGAAGCAAATGCGTTATGCAAGTCTTGTCTCCCTCTTTCCTTCTGGTTGTCCTGTCATCAGAGATGATACATCAGACAACGCGTGTCATAATAGGTGACATTAAACCGGTTTGTTTCACTAACCCGGCTGAATAATAGTTTTTAATGGGTCATGAGACCGGCGCGTCCTACAGGTGCATTCTGGGATTGACATCTAAGTGAGCGACTAAAATCTGTCATACTTGCATATCTCCATCTTTCACCAAGCTACATGCGCCCAGACACACTCACACATTCAGTACTTTTTTCTTTTTTGCCCGCCTGGAGCCCTGGCAGCAGGTTCAGCTGTATCGCACCTTGGTGTTCCTCTCGCTCGCACACTTTCATTCTCTCCCAAGCCTCGGAGGAAGAGGCGATTTGTGATGCTGCGCTCACACTGTTTTTTAAAAAGTGCTTCCTCTGAACTTCTCTATCTCTTCAGATTAGTCAGGGAACAAATTACCTGCCTGCACATAAAAAGCCCCTCTCCAATCCTCCACACAGGCATGTAACGAGCCTGATCTCCCTTTTGAAGAGTGGGCATGTTATTTTCCCTCTAGCCTGCAGGCTACCCTGCCATGCAAATGATTATGAAATTAAATTTAAAACTATACATGTATTCAGCCTCTCGCTTATCGCTATCTGCACAAAGCGCATACAAATCAGGCCGGGATCAGGTCCTCGGCTCAGGCCTGCACTTTAAAGCTTTGCTAATTGCTAATTGGGTATCTAGGTGTGAAATGGGCTCGGCTAACGAGAATATAAATGTGAAATAGTAAGGATTTTTTTTTCCCTTGCTTCATCATCCGCTCGCTTTCCTTTGAGAGATGTCAGAGCTGTTTCTGGTGACATGCCTGTGGGCAGGAATGACAGAACGAGACAAAAGAAGAGAGGACTCTGGTTTCAAAATGGAGGCTGGATCTCTCCCGTTGCCATAAATCGTTGCTGTGACTAATGAGATGCATGTCGCACCTCCGCTGGTCAATATGTGGCCCCGATCTGTAATCATTAACACCGCTGAAAGTTTGCTGGTAAACTTCTGACTGGTGTTAACACAGATGATGGAGATTCCGAGACCCATTGTGCCTTCAAGCAAGTTTGCAGCCGGCGTTTCTCACATAAAGGTGATTGTAGGTTAGTTCAGACACAGCAACACTGGAGGTGTTAGGTCTAAAGACTTGAGCTAGATGATGCCATTTCTGAAGAAAGAAAGAAAGAGTGAAAGCTGGTCACGCTAGTTTTAAACGTTAAACGAAAGAATCACTTTCGAAAGGACATGTTTATCTGTTTACGTATGAAACCTTTATGAAAGATAATAGTTCTTTAAAGTCTCTTGGCAGATGCTTTAATCCAAAACAACTTGCAAAATAAAAAAAGTGTTTGTTTTTTTGTCTTTAAATAGAAACTGTAAGTGCTGTACACAAGACTACATCAAGAGATACACCAGACAGAAACAACACCAGAAGACAGAGTATGACAATCAGTGTGTCGCATACAAAATTATAAATGAACCATGGAGCATGACTTGTTTCAAACTTCTTTTATTTCTCTGTCCCGCTAATTGTACCGATCCCAACCACATTATTGTGGTAAACAGATTATTTTTAATTTAACATAAAGCTAAAATAACAAAACCTTGCCAATCATAATAAAGGATGAAAATTTTCCATGTCGGAGAGGTGGTTGCAATTCCAGTTAGATTAGATAAGTTGTTCCACCAGGGGGCAGCCTAATGAGAGAATATTTTCGTAAAAGATTCCTTTCAATCTTTTCAATCGCCATTCATTGTCATTGCACCTACACATCTCCGGATGTAGATGTAGAAAGGGAGAATGTTCCAGAGAGTTGAGATGTAGTGCAGAAGTGGTCTTGATCTTCAAGGTTAAACTTTGAACTTGATTCTAGCAGCAACTGGTAGACAGTGTAAGGAGACAAGCAGTGGAATGCATCCTTTTAGATCGATTAGAGACCAGTTATTCTGAATTCTTTGAAGAGGCTATGTAGCGAAGGCTTGCCAGGAGAGAATTACAGTAATCCATTATTGAGATTACCAGAGTAGAAATGAGAAAACGGCAAACAAAAATGCTGTTAGAAGGTTGCGGAGAAACTCACGGGTGAAACTGAAAGAAAATGGTGAAAAATGTAGTCCAAACCGTAAACTGGAATTATTCAAAAAGCAATATAAGTATGAAGCTATTTAGCAGAATTTCAGTGGAATTAACGATGAAAGTCTCTAAAGTCTTTAAACAACAATTCTATGAAAAAACAACGAAGAGATGAGAAGCTGTTGAAAAGAGGATGGATGATGAATGCTGGACCATGAATCCCATTGAATGTCAAAGGCATAAAGCGATGAATAAAACGTTGATCAAGGGCTAAAATAAAAGTTTAAAAGATGACACTTTGAAGATAAGATATGATGGAGCAAGCAAGCATGTTGAAGACGTGTATTGACATTTTTTTGATGGACAGTGAAGAAACAAGGACGAAAAATGACTCTTAGTCAATTTCAATAGTAGGAATGTGATGAAAAAAAGTTGAATATAAGACAAGTAGAAAACATGAAAAGATGAAACTCTGAATTATGAAAAGATGAATCAAGGACGCATAAACAAAATGAGTATCCATTCAGTCAATAGGACAAATTGATGAACCCTGTTTAATTAGAAGATACATTTAAAAAAGTTGAGAGGATACTGAATGATAGTCAGACACAAATTTCAAAAGATTGACCAAAAACGTCAAAAATGATAAGTAGAAGATAACAAGACTTCAATAGTGAGGAACGGTTGCACATCCGACTAATTAAGTGTGATAAAGTAGAGATCTTCAAACGTTTCGAGCCCGAGGGAGACGCCATTAACGAATGGGGTTCTGATCTGGACAAGAGCTGCTGCTGATACTGTATCATACCAACTAATGCGATATTAACAGGACTATGGGATGGCTATGACCAAACTTCATAAGTCAGGTGATGATATAGATGAATAGAGCTTTTTTTCCCCCACTCTTTTAGCTTTGAGCTCTACTGAGCTCTAAAATCCGTGTCCTCATGCATTGCCGTTCTCTGAGGCACAGTGCCGGAGACAAACATCTGCCTTATTCTCCAGAGCCAAACCTCAGCTCTGTGCTGCTCATACTGAGACAGAAATCGCCTCGGGGGTCTCACGACACGCACAAACACAGGGGAGAGGAGAGAGGCGTGAATGTTGAAGCACTTAGGAATGTGTTCTTGAACAAGGTCAGTCGTCTATGATCTCGTTGGAAGCTCATGAGTCAACTGGACTGTCACAATTCTGTGTTTAGTTTATACGTGCGGATAAATGAACAAAGCTAGACTTGATCAAGCGTTAAAATACTGTTAAATAAGTGTGGTTAATTGCGCAGAAACATGCCGTTTAGAATAGAAAAGGCATCAGTTGCTGTATTGGGAATGATGTAAGCTGAGAAAGTGCATTTGTAGTTCACGCCATTCCATTACAGAGATGCACACATGCAGTACTGATGCAAAATCACAAGAAAGGGGAGGAATTAGCATTCTGATGTGATCTAAATGTAAGTCGTTTTTTTGGAAATGTACATATTTCCATATTTTGTAAATGTGGAATATGTACAAAAATGTACATATTTTTGGAAATGAAATGATGTAAAATGGGAATAAACATGATTTTCATTTTACCGTTTTTTTCTAGTTTAATAAAGTGCACCATAAGTTTCACATTAAAGGCACAAATAAGGCTTGATTACAAGGTGCATAGTCAACTTTTAAACCATATTAAACCATATATTTAGGCGATAACGCTCCCTTAAAATCATAAACCAATTTGGCGATTTCGGTAAAATTAAAAGTCAAAAAGACTCCATCTTCTATAACGGTTGCGTGCCGTTATCTTTTCTCTCTGGTGTAGAAGCTCTCAAAGACAGATCCGGAGAAATGGTAGAGAGCAAGGAAAACCAGTGTTAGAGTATAACAAGGTGGTTTTATTCAAGCATTCGTAGCATCTGTGACATTCTGGGTTTTGGGTTCACAATTTATAGTCAGATGTGACAAAGCAACAGTACATGTACCAGTCCCGTGACGTATGGCCAGAACAAGGAATTTATCAATGATTATCTAAAACACAGATGGTCCATACAATGAGTCATGAGAAACTGAAAGGCGCGAATAAAATGCCCAGTTAGTCAGCAGTTTCACAGTTAACCTTATCCGGTCAGGTGGCCTCGAATGAGGCTTCAAGCTTAACAACGAGAACTTCACGAGTTGTAGTCCATCTGAAGAACAAACAATTTGGTTACAATCCAGATTAACATTACTCATCAGAATTCTAGATACAAGAATACATAAAATATAATGTGAATACAAGGAGAGTAAAACATAAAAGCATAATGGTATAAATTAATTCTCACAGTTATAGCCTAAAAATATGGTAAATTTACTTTCTTGACTACAGTGTTGACATTTGCATGTAGAATTTGCTGCTGTTAATGTATTAATTCATTTACTCAATGACTGTGGAATCTTCATTAAAACATATATTGGCAACATTTCTGCATAATTTGTAGCATATGATTTGACCTTGAGCCCAATTCAACTCATTTAGTAAAGATGTTTTTTTTTTTTTGATAAATCTGTTATATCTGTGTTATAATATGTGTTATAATTAGATAAAATTCCACTGAGTTGACTTTAAAACTTTAAGATCCATGGTGCATTATATAGCACCACTTTTACTGACTACTGATAAAATCTGATGAAAGAAATCACATTTTGGATGACAAATGAATAGATTTTATAACACTGCAACCACGCAACATAAATTGCATCAGGAAATTAAGAGTCCGGATCAAGAAAAAAGTTTATCAAACTTTGCGCGGTATCCTGTTTGTTCTTTCTTTTGTCAATCGAAGACACTTTTTTGCAGCAACAGAACCGTCTTAATATTAATGAGCTTATACCTTCATGGTTTTTCTTTCGTTCACTCTCTATCTTCCTCTGCCACCCATCTGTCACATTCTCCTTTCCTCTCCCACACGAACACAAAAGGCTGTATACACACTAGAAAGATCCCCAGTATATATGGATGTCCTCAGGGTTAAACATGATCACAGCTGCTCCTGGAAACTCCCAGATCAAGTCAGCCAGTCTGAGCTGCATAGCCCCTTAATAATTAGCAGGTGTGCACGTGCATGGGAAGAGGATGCAGACGCCATCATTTAGACATTTGTTTCAAGTCCTGTTCGGCTTGCTTCCCTTTTTTGTTTTGTTTCTCCCAATGTTCCTTGAGAATGTTTCGTATAAGCCTGTCTAATATTTTGGGCTGTCTTCCCCTGCACCTTTAAGAGCGCGTGCCTGTTCACGTTGCTGAAGGTCACTAAAACACACCAAAAGCTCTCAGCTCTGCGGTCCAATATAGCGCATGCGCACTGCCCCGGGACTCATACACTGTCAGACTGCAATATGGCGAGAATGCCTGGCAGCGGGGACCACTGCTGTGGAGATGAACAGGGAGATTTAGAAAGAGACTCTTGTGAAGATGATGAAATGATTGAGAAAATCCAGATCACTGGGGATGAGGGAGAAGTATCAGAAGAAGAAGCCGAGTTAGAGTGGGAGGAGTGCGGGGAGCCCGAGAGCTGCGCTGCTGCTGCTGCTGCTGCTGCCGTGGAAACGGGAGAAGCGCCGGTCCTTATGCGGAATACGGACCAGCTCGAGTCGGCGGCGGGAGAGCTGCTCTTTGCCGCGCTAGAGTCGGAAGCGGAGGGAGAGATGCATCGATCCCGCCTCAGCGAGAACACGCGCCTGGCCACCCGGTACGCGGTGCGCATCTTCCGGGAATACCTGAGTGAAAAGGCGCAAAGTGCGGACTTTGAGAGCATGGACAAGCACGCGCTCTGCAAAGTCCTGCGCTCCTTCTACTCGGAGGCGCGCTCCAAAAGCGGACAGCTGTACAGCAAGTCTTCTCTCATCAGCATCCGGAGCTCGCTCAACCGGTACCTGAACGAGCCGCCGTTCAGCCGCACGCTGGACCTCACCAAGGACCCCGAGCTGCGCAGCGCCAACCTCGCGCTCGCTGCTGTCATCCGCAAGCTGGAGGAGCAGGGAGCCGGTCCGGTGGTGCAGAAGCAAGCCATCACGCGCTCAGACCTGAGGAAACTCTACACTTCGGCCGTGTTCGGCGGCAGCTCGCCGTTCGGGCTCCTCAACAAAGTGTGGTTCGAGACTTGCATGTACTTTTGCACAAGGGGGCGGGAGAACCAGCGCGAGCTCGAGGAGGACTCTTTCGGACTGGCGGCGGATGAGGACGGGAGGAAGTTCGTCTACTTCAAATCGATCGGGCCGTACCACAAGTCCCGCTCCTCTTCCTGGACTAAGAAACGATCCGACACGGATGACGACCACCTTCCCCGCATGTACGAGACCGCCACGGAGTTCTGTCCCTACGCGAGCTTTGTGAAGTACCTGTCCAAGCGCAATCCTCTCTGCAAGGCGTTTTTCCAGCGCCCGCGGGATCACTGCAGCGACAGCGACACGACCTGGTACGAGAATAAAGCCATCGGCAAGAACCTCCTGGGCACGAGAATGCAGATGCTCTCGCGAGCTGCCAAGCTGTCAAAGACCTACACCAACCACTGCATCGGCGCCGTCTCCATAGCAACGCTCAACGGCATTGCGGGCATCGGGTCAAAGTTACCGCCGGAAACTGTCAACGGAGCCCACGTGCGGCACGTGCTGACCTGTGCGGACGAGGCCGGGTTCAAAGCGAAGAGGGTAACTAAGCGCGCGCGGACGCCCGGTTATCCGGTCAGCGTAACGGGACCAGGGGCATCGCCGAAGCGCGTCTGCGCGGACACTCCGGACATCCCTGCGCTAGTGACCTCGCACCGCGAACCCAAAGGAGAGAGCGCGCACATGTATCCCTTACAGGTAATGGCGATTTTCTGTGTTTATAGGATTCTGGAATATCCGGACAAAGGAGGTCGCGTTGACACGCGGTGGTTTCATTGTCATTGACTGTGAGATGCGCTTGTGCATCTTGTTGTGAGAGGGAAAAAGTGGCTGTATTATGATCGTGTAATGTGATTTCTCAGACTTGTCGGGTATTGTTTTGAACTTTAACTGGGATTAATTTTCCCATTCCGACGCATTACGTTTCTTTAAAATCAAGCGGGGGGGGGGGCACACTGTTTTCAGGAATGTGAAGATATCGTGGTGTGTCTATTGAAACAACTTCTGTTATTACTGTTGTTAAAATAAATCTGAAACAATGTTTTAGATGTTGTTTTATATTTCATCGTGTCTTGTCATTTCTTTTGTACTGCAATTTGCATAAAACTACGTGTATATATTATTTTGTTATATTATATTGTATTTTATTTATTTTTTTTGTGCTTTTTTTTGAAGATTGTTGTGTTTTTAAAATGCCTTGACGAGTTTGGTACCAAAGATGTCTGAACGACCCCTAGAGGTCAAGAGAGGTATCGATCATCATGGATTTGATCTGGACCCACTATACGTAATTCATAAAATGTTTTCATGTACTTAATGGTTATGTAATTCATCAACAACACTTTAAAGTCATTCATTAGTGTTTTAAAAATGCCTGTTTTTGGCCACTATGTTGCTACTATGCAACTGAACTATCGGAAATATTTGTTGCATTACTTCAATAATACTTAATATTAAGAAAATTATATTTCATGCAAATTTCTGAATTAAACATTAGGCTACTTTAGTTGGTTTTACATATCCAAAGCTTTTTCAAAGTAATGAAAATTTGAACACATTTTGAGATTATGATTTTTCTTATTTCTTCAATCATAAACAGTGCGAATAAAATTTGTGCAAAAATCCTATTTAGTCACGAGTTTTGGTAAACCATAACTACCAAGTGAACTATAAAATGCTCACCAGCAACCAGACCGAGATTTTTTGTCAGTGGGCTTTGCATGTGGATGGCCTGGTGAATGTTTACATGCATGTGTTGTGAATTATTAAGGGTTAATTCTCATATTTTTCAGATCACGTAAGCAGCCGGCTGAACTCATTCTCCCTGCATGTTTTATTCTCCAGGACAGCGATAGCGTTTCTCTGCTCTGGGCCAAATCGTGTTGATATCGTACACAAGTGTACTTATGTTACAGTTTACTTTTCTTGAGTTTCCATCTTCAAAGGAAATTGTGCCAGTGGCCAATTTCATCTCACCCTCGAATGCTTTTGACCACTGAGATTTAACTTGTAGTCTTCCTTTTCCCCACTGTATGATATTATTATATGAAACAAAGCACAGAATTGGGTTATCCTTGCTCTACAACAATCAAAATGCACACAAGACCATGAGAAATCAGCTAAAAATATGTACCGAAAAATAATCATAGCATGTACTGTAATTTCTTTGCACTGTAAGGTGCCGTTAAAATTCTAAATAATGTAAAAAGAAAAAATGGACAAAAATGGACTATTGCAACTTATAATCCTGAACAATGTGCCCTATATATGTAGCAAACATACTTTTATCAATTGTGCACCTTATAGTCTGAATACAGTAAAATTTCCTCGATTATGTGAATTGAGTTTTCATTAAAGATTTAACTTATCACATTATTTTAAAGATAAATAATTAATAATGAATGCACATTTTCCTGAAGATTTTAATTTGGGGTTTTTTTCAGTGTACAAATCCATTTCTGTGTTTCTGATCATAGTTTGGAATTTCAATTACACTTATTAACAAACGGTGGGTTTTTGTGTCATTGTTCGTCTGACAGGAAACTCGCAGCAACAGCGTGGGCATGTCGACTCGGCCTCTGTTGGCACATTCGCCTGTCTCCCCGCTGGGCACAGCAGGCATTCCCACACCTGCACAGCTTACCAAGGCCAACGCGCCCGTCCACATTGACGTCGGGGGTCACATGTACACCAGCAGCCTGGCCACACTAACCAAATACCCAGAGTCCAGGTAAACGAAACACAAACTCAACTATTGTAATATTCAGACAATAAGGTGCACTTAAAATCCACAACAAATAACTGCACCTTATAATCTATAAAAAAAGTGTGCACTTTATATCATTCCTAAAAAGATCATCACACTCCATTTCCACACAATTCCTTCTTAATCTGTGCTGTAGTGTGTGTGTGTGTGTGTGTGTGTGTGTGTGTGTGTGTGTGTGTGTGTGTGCGGCTTGTCTGTGCTCATTAGCTCACTGACCGGTATATTTCTGCAGTGCCAAAGAGCATTATTGTCTTGTAGCTGCTGACTGAGTCAAACATCAGAGCACAGGCCAACAGGAGCCTGGAGCGCTCTGAGCCAGACTAGCATCCTGTCTCACAACTGCTCACATGTCTCACACGGTCATAGCCTCCTGCAGACTCTCCCACTGTCTGAGAAATACAGAGCCATGGAGACTTCTACTTTGTCTCGTACTGTATCACACAAGTCCTGGTCATCTCACATCAAACCTGGTGTAGAAGAAGAATGGCTTTTTCACCTCCATGAGACGGGCATGGATGTAGCTAACATGTGACAGTTGTGATCTCTCCCCCTCTGGGCTGTTTTATCACAAACATCAATATGACAACGCACTCATCAGAGCGCTGGGCACTGGATGATGACATTTGCGTCGTCAGGAGCCGTGATGGCTGCCGCCTCCAGCTAGGCCTTCTGTGATGCTGATGGAGGATGGATTTTAGGGAAGCTGTGCGGCCTGACCTCACTTCTGAACGCTGATTTTAAAAAGGATGCTCGCTAGGAGATCGTTCACCTGTTCACCTTTAAACATGGTGATTTATTAAGTATCGTATTTACGCAATTATAAGACATTTTTCCATTTTTAAACGCTCAAAACATGGAGGGTGCTTATATGCTAGCTAGGGCTATAGGGCTAATGGCATAGTCCATGCCCAGGCGAAAGGGTCAAATACAACAGTCCAAAACAAAAGATACAGGCAGGGTGTCAAAACCAGGGAACAAACACAGTCAAAACGCTCAGTATTCTGCACAGGACAAAACAATACTTTGCAATGGTGATCATCATGAAGTATCTGATGAAGACCTTGGCTGAAAACACAGTGATTGAATTGATACAAGTCACAAGTTAGGTTTTTTAAAAGAAGAAAATTTTGTATTTTAAAAGGAGTATTTAGACTTCTTAAATTTTTAGGGTTTTTTTGTAATAAAGACATGCTTATATTCGCAGGGTCCCTATATTCGCATAAATACGGTATTTAAACTATACGTTAGTAAAGTTCAGTTATAAACGTTGGCTTAAGTTACTGTCAGCACTGCATTATCCACAATTCCCGGTGAAGCGCTGCAGATGATTCAATTGAGTTTCTCAGGGAGACTTTTTTGGCGTTCCCTTGTTTCTACTAGTGTCTACTTTTATCTTCCAAAGCTATTATTCATAGAAATGTAGGAAAATGTGTCCTCTTTCAGGAAAAGTGCTTACCGCTGTGATTCAACGTCATCACACGTCATTTTTTGATAAATTGCATCATCTACTTTTTTTATTTCGATTTTTATTTTAAGATATGTGTATATTTTGTCAAATCATTTGGAAGAGTTTTTCATAACATTTTTGTAAAATGCATTTTTTTTATATTTACTGAATTACACGTTCCAGGGCGGCGCTGAGAGGCTGAATCAGGGCACATGAGGTCATCCAAAACGTGCACCTTTGACTTGAATATTTTATTTGTAGAAGATGTCTTTCCAGAGTAATATTCTTTTGTTGTTTGTTTTGCGAGTTGTACAAGTTGTGCGTATTGTGTGTGCGGTTAAAGGAAATACCGTACCCTGTTCATCACATATCTCCACCAACCTTAACATGCACACCTGAGACGCTTATCAGTGTCTTTGCCTGTCATGTGACCCACACCTTCATCACGTGACCAAAATGTACTTTTGTGTTTTGGCATTACTAGCATGTCTGCTACAACTTTTTGTTCTTCTCTTGCAGGATCGGCCGCTTGTTTGACGGCACGGAGCCCATCGTTCTGGACAGTCTGAAGCAGCATTATTTCATTGATCGGGATGGACACATGTTCCGCTACATATTAAATTTCCTCAGGACTTCCAAACTGCTTATTCCAGATGACTTCAAGGTACTTTCAGCTGCAAAAGAATATGTTTTTTGATTCTTTAAATTTGAAAAACCAAACCTAGTTGTGTCTTGGCAGGACTATTCTCTGCTGTACGAGGAGGCCCGGTACTTCCAGTTGCAGCCGCTTCAGGCTGAGCTGGAGCGCTGGCGTTCCGAACAAGACTCTAGGTACACATCACGCTCGTGTGAGTGTGTGGTAGTGCGTGTGGCCCCTGAGCTGGGAGAGAGGATAACACTCAGTGGAGATAAAGCCCTCATCGAAGACATCTTCCCAGAGATAGGGGACGTCATGTGCAACTCCGTCAATGCCGGCTGGAACCACGATTCCACTCATGTCATTCGCTTCCCTCTCAACGGATACTGCCACCTCAACTCAGTACAGGTGCGGAGCGCTCCACAACACACCAATTATGCAAGATTAATATGTTTGGAATGTTCATGTCAAATCACAGACACTGACAACTGTATCATTTAGAAATTGTAAGCATTTTTTTTCCAAAAGGCTCTTGTCAAAGTTGTTAGTCAGCATTATTAATAATTATTTATAAAAGTATTTATAATAATGATTAATTATTGTTTATATAATAATAACAATAATAATAATAATAATTGTTGTTGTTGTTGTATTTTATTGTTATTATTATTATTTTTATTATTATCAATATTATTATTATTTATATAGGTATTAATAATAATAACATTATTCATCTTCATTCATTTAAAATGCAAGTTGTTTTTTATGTTATTTATTAATTCTTTATAAATTAATACAATTGTAATATATTTTATGTATAATTATATACAGTACAGATAAGAGACATTTGACCATTCTTAAAAATAAACAACAGGCACAATGATGATACAGAAGATCTAAGAAGGTTTCTCTTGAAGATCTTCAAAGGGTGTTATTTTCTAAGGCTGAAGAAACTTTTTTGGGGTTTATAAAGAAGCTTTCTGGTTCTTCAAGAAACCATGATGCAACAAAGACTAACAGCAATGTCTGTCCCACATACAACTACACTTTGCTGTTTGCAACTAAATGCTGCAATAACATGTTTGTTTATGTATTTTATTTTTAAAATGAGGGAAAGTTAGTGGCCTCGATTAGCTGGTGTTCAAATTCCACGTTTCTTCTCACTGTCCAATGACATCTGTCCATGTGGAATGTTAAATCACTAATTTTTTTCAGGAAAATCATATTTTTATCACATTTGATTTATTTTATTTTTTATTTGTTTTTCAATGGTTTGGCCACCAGTCCAAATAAAACTATCCTCTTATTCAAGTTTTTTTTTTTGATACAGCGCTTTTTGTAACATTTAGTGTGTGTGTGTGTGTGTGTGTGTGTGTGTGTGTGTGTGCCCGCATGTGTGTGTGTCTAGAGGCTGCCTAATCCTGTTTGCTTATTAAATCTTTTGGCCCTTGGCACTTGCCGTCACACTAATGGAAGCAGGAGATTGAGAAAAGAGGCAGAAGACGGGAGGAAAAGAGACACAAGATGGTTGAAGGACAAAAGCTTGATGGAAAAAGACACACAGACAGAAACTTTGACCTGTAAATGAAAGGTGGAGGTCAAAGAAAAAAAATGGCAGACAGGAAGAGGGGTTTGAGGGAAACATCACTGCTGGAGAGAAAAAGAGGAATAGACGTCCTGAAGGCACACTAACGGAATGTGATCTCACTGTTCTGTCAAGCGGATCTGCAGGAGGGTAAGAAAGAAAGAAAGAAAGAAAGGAAGACAGACAGAAAAAGAGACAAATCAGCAAGTGCTTTGCAGGCATTGTGTTTTATTTCATCCAAAGACATGCTGGACATATGGTTTATAACACTTGTAGAGGCGATGAGTGTTTTTCCGCACCATCTTATTCTGTGCCTGAGGTTCTGGCTTCAAGAACGGGCTATTAAAATTGGATTTGCCTTATTTAAAAGTTGTTTGAACTCTGTATGCCGGTTCTGACGTCTTTATCCTGCTTTTTAATGAATTTCATTGATTAATTTTTTCAAATTTTTGTTTTAATATGGATTTTTTTGTGTTCATCAGGTCTTGGAGAGACTCCAGCAAAAAGGTTTTGAGATTGCAGCTTCTTGTGGCGGTGGTGTGGACTCTACCCAGTTCAGTGAGTACGTCCTGAGGAGAGAGGTCAAGCGAAGTCAACGAGGGGTCACAACCTCTGTCATTCGAATAAAACAGGAACAGCTGGATTAGCCACACCCACACAGAAACTTGGTGTTTTCAACTGAATATAAGGGAAATTTTTGATTTTTTATTTTATGCTGTGGTTCCATCAGCCTTTTTCATGGGCAATTCCTTATGGAAAATGTTTAATTTCCACTGGGATTTAGTTTTTCAAACCCCTGGCTGTGCTGAGTGGTCTGCATTTGATTTTTTTCGTGAAGGTTTGTATTTTGCGCCTTGTCTGGAGGTGTCGTCATCAGGACAGCTAAGACTGGAAGGTGCAGAGTTCATTTTTTATTTTGTGTTCAGGAATGTGTGTTCATCTTTCATGCAAGTGTTTGTTTTGTTTAACTCAAAGTTCTGTTACTGCAGTTCTTGTTATTTTGTTGACTGCTGAAAAAACCTACTGCACATTTCTCTAGTTTCCAAATCAAAGGATTTACAGCATCGTGTTTTGTTCCTTGTTCATTTTTGCAATTATGTTGCACTTACAGTCCAGTGAGTTTATGCTGTGCTTTATCTTTCAGAATTTTACACCTTTTGTTAGTTTGTTTATTTGTTAATTGACAGTGTCTGGCTACACTTCAAATTTGGAACAAGTCCATTATCTTAAAATTTCAGAAGAATGTAATGTGGAGTTGTTAATAAAGTTTGTAATAAAGTCACCCAGGCTGAATTATTAACATGTGAGTTGTTTTCTTGTGTTTTATTTGGGGGAAGTAGATGTTGTTGTGGTTAAGTGGTGAAAATTTGAATTATTCTAAGGGCTCAAAAGCACAGAGGCCCCTGGAGATTGCCCCAGGTTTAATAGTAGTGCCATTATTAGCACGTCAACAATAATTTTTTATTGTAGACGTGCTAATACAATACAAAATTCTGTTTGTAAGGCCAAAAACTGTTGAGGAAGCAAATGAATGTGACAGGAATATTGCCTTTTTAATAATCTCCTTTAATGTCTTAAATAAACGAAACATTTTATTAATTAATAATGAATACCTATAAACTGCCTTGGCCACAGTAGTATTCAAGAGCAGACCGTTTTGACCAAATACTTTTTATCGACGATTAGTTTTAAAGAAATACTATTAATGTTATAATCATAATTATAATAATTACTCGAGTGCTTGTCTCCATCTACTGGTTCATCTGTCGCACAATCGGTTGAACTTAATACCGAATCACTTCGCTAAACGATTCAAAAGATTCGAATCACTCGTGTCAAGCCCTCACAACTTTTAAGATGGCGATAGATCGCGTGCATTGAGTCCGGTGGGCGGTTTTATCCAAACCAAACGCATCTTACGATAAATCATGTCAGAAACAACGGATTTGAACAACGCACGTGAGCAGCGCGAGCAAAGTGAAAACAACAACGTTGAAACGAGAGAGTACTCAGAAACGTCACAAACCGACGATGCCAAAAAACAGTCGTCAAACTCAGAAAGTGTTGGTAATTCGGTACAGGAAAAGGCAAGTTTGGAAACGCCACACAAAGAAATCGATTCAAACCCCTGCTCAGCTACGCTGGTCGTTAAAACAGTTAAAACATCTGTTTCTGAACCTGCTGCAAAGATCTCATCAGCCCCTTTACACAACAGATCTCCCAATCCGGTGGTCTTAGGTACCAGGGTGGGGAGCTCAATTGTGCCGAAACAAGGTGCCTCCAGTTTGCCAGTGGTTCCACGGACTGGAGTGGTTTCTGTAAATTCTGTGGCTATTAATCAGCCAAGGGTCACCACGCTGACCCTGGCCAAAGGGCCGGTCATGACAACGCCCAGGACCTCCACCCCTTCACAGAGTAGACCACTGGTGTGCAGCCCTCAGACACTACAACTACCTGCAAACTTCCAGGTCCCACAAGGTAAGTTCTGTTGGAGATCATTTTTCATAAATTCAGCATTCCTCATCAGTAACTCTCTCGTATTCCCAGGAATGGTGTTAATCCGGAGCGATAGTGGCCAGTTGATGTTGGTATCTCAACAGGCTTTGGCACAGGCTCAAGGGATGCTGCCCAAATTAGCCAGTACCAGAGCTTCAACCGTTGTCAGACCTCCATCCTCACAGGTGTCTTCTTTTTGTTTTCTAAGACTAATATAAACTTGTGATAATTTTTATAAACCCCATTTTCCAGAAATGCTTCATTTTCAATTCTCATTTAATTAATCATTTAATCAGTTGGGCATTAAATTACCCTAAATTTGGTCCAGTTATTTATAAGAGCATTACAAGGCAGAAGGCAGAACTGTCTCTAAATCTCGTTTGAGGTAATCTGCATTCAGCAGCAAAACTGAATGGAGATTTCAATCTATATAATGTCTTCATTAGAATCTAATGTTGTACGTTCTTCAATGTTCCAGCTCAGAAAGGTTCCAATCTGCTGGCTGCTTTGTGTCAACCTCAAAACCAAAACCAATCAAAATAAAACACATACAAGAATATTAACTGCCTTATTTATACATATATGTAAATGTGTTAAATATCCCCCAGGCTTGATTATACTGTATATAATATATATATATAATAAATGTTTTGTCTGATTCAACTGTTGAATAGCGAGCCACCGTTTTGTATTATTTAAATATTTGTGTAGATAACTATAATTTAATAATAAATGTACATGTTTTGTGTATTCTTTTCCTAACTGTAATAAGTCCTGTGCAAATTTGGCCATTAAAGCTGATTCTGTATCTGATTCTTAATTCTCTGAAAAACATGTTCTAGATATTGAATAATTTGACCCCTTTTCTTTGAAAATCTTTAGTTAGGATGCTGAAAAAAACCCATTGTTTCACAAATGCACTGATTTATTATGTCTTTCCCCAGGGAGCAGTATCTGGTACACAAACCATCAGAGTTTCTCTTCCATCGTCCAGTTCAAGCTCGGCCAGTCTCAAGCCAAACTCCACCACAGCCACTGTCCTTCAGAAACCCTCTGCTCCAGCCGTTTTCACCCCGGCGGGTTTGACAGGATCCACTATCATTAAATCAGCCGGTGTTATTGGAAGTGCTGCTCGGAAACCCAACATTCCCGTGGCGACTGTTATCAAAACCAGTGCGATTACACCAAACAGCGGCAAAACTGGGACCTTGAACCTGAAGACCACTTCTGCCAGTGCAGCTACCGTAATTAATAGCTCTGTCGTGAAGGTATTATTTACTGTGACTACATTTATTATTTAACACTAGAAAAACATGATTTGCACTCTGTCTCCCGGGCCAGATGCTGATTGAAATGCTTTGTTTTCTGGCCTTACAAATATTCCTGTGGTTTTGTTTTTTTTTTTTTAAGAAAAGAATCTCATTTGTAACCATGCTGTCACAATCATCATTTCTACACTCATATACTTCATATTTTCTTTTCTGAAGTCTGTGAGCAAAGGTGCACTTCCATCCCAGAGTAATGCCCCACGTCTGGTGTCTCCGAACATACCAAGCCGACCCAGCACAAGCACATCCTCAGGCCCGGTCAAAGTCACCGCGGTAAGGTCATGTCACAATAGTCCTGACTGCCTTATATGCCATATAAGATCCCAATAACTGATGGAAAGAAATAGGTTTTCGATTTATTTTTTCTTAAGATATTATCACTTTTGAAAAAATCATGGAAAAATTTCATGCATAAACAGAGGGGCTGAAAATTTTGATTTTATATACACTTGATTCCAGTTTATTGGACCTTATTGGGACCAAGTCCTAAAGAACCTAACGAATATTGTATATATTTGGACCAAATTGCGTTTACTAGGACCAAAGAATGTGAGAGAGGTAAAAGGTGCAGCTCATGTAAATCCGCACTTTTTGTCAAACATCAGTCCATCAGTGTTTCATCAGAACAAAGTTTCCGGCTCTTAATCAATAATGTAACTACACGTGAACTACAAGTGAACTAACCTTCAAATGATTCGTGACTAGTGTTCTACAAGTTACTTCAAAACTGTAATACATCACACATTACTTATTACTGTTTGTAGAAAGTAATGTTACATTACAATATTACTGTCTCAAAATTGTAATATATGACCATATTTCTGAAGTACTTTCAACAAAAACTTCACCTTTTACTTTAATTTAAATTCAGTAGAAGGCAATGTTATGTAGCCTAATGACTGTGGCCTATCGAAGCTCCCAATAACAATATACGTAGTTTATAATTGAATGGTGGCCATATTCTGATTTCCAACCGACGTGTCATTGACTAATTCAGACAGGCTTCTCGGAGGTTGATGAACATGCTGTATTATGCTTCAATGGTGTTAAACTAATTTCTATAATAATAATATACAGTGAAGTCAATAAGTATTTGATCACCCTGTGATTTTGTTCTCCTACTTGGAAATCACGGAGGGGTCTAGAATTTTTAGCATAGGTGCATTTCCACTGTAAGAGACAGAATCTAAAAATAAAAATCCGGAAATCACATTGTATGATTTTTGTAACAATTTATTTGTGAACTACTGTGTCAAATAGTTCATATTACTTATTACTTATTACATATTTCTTACAGCAAAGGGGGAAGCCGAAAAATAAGTAGTAGTTCATCATACTTTTATGAATTTGAACAATAAAGGTCCTAATTGCGTTTGTTTGTTTGTTTGTTTGTTTGTTTGTTTGTTGTACATGTCTTTGTATTTTGGCGAACATGGCACTTGCTACCTAATCTAGCTGGCTTTTAGGACCAAAACAATCCAGCCCCGATGTGTCTGATTAACCGTAATCAACTGTGTGTCTGGGTAATTGACACATGTCTGCTGATTTACCACGTATGCTTCCATCAACAGGAGACGTTGGAAAATGTGAAGAAGTGTAAGAACTTCCTGGTTACTCTGATGAAGCTGGCATCGAGCGGCACTCGCTCAGCCGACATGGCCCAGAACGTGCGAGCTCTCGTCAAGAGCCTGCTGGTGTGGTGTCATTACCTGTGTCTATTCAGTGAAACGCATGAAGCTGGAGCGAAATCCTTAAGATGTTTGGGTTTGGATTGTGTAGGATGGGAAACTAGAGGCTGAAGAGTTCACTGAAAAACTCTACATGGAGCTCAACTCATCCCCTCAGCCATATTTAGTCCCCTTTTTAAAGGTAAGCACCAGTTTAATTTTAAGTCATTAACGTATCTGGAAGTTCTAGGCCGAAATGAGAGGTGCGGTGTTGGGTAAGTTACTTAAAAAAAGTTACTATTGACTAGTTACTTTACAATTTTGTAGATTTCTAATTACTGTGTCTGAAAAGTAACTTAGTTACTCAAAAAGTGACTTACGTAACTAAATACTTTGAAATCCCAATAAAATTTTAAATGAATAATTTTAAAGTATACCAGTAAAATGCTAAATAGTTTAACCTTTTAGCTTTCTAAATCATCTTCATTACATTCTATAATAAATAAAGGTATTCGTAGGAAATGTAACCTCCTTTAACAAAATGCCAAAAAAAGCAAAACAATATTCTGAAACAATAAATATTACATAATGTAGCATCTCTTCTACAATGTAACAGTGTAAAGTTCCTTTCTTCTTTTTTCAGAAATATGAATTGACGTGATTATTGCCATTTCGTAAAACAGGAACTAGCTGCAGCCGAGTTCGAATTCTCCGCTGTAAACACAACTGTCGCAAAATCACACGCACCACCGGCACTTAAGCGACAAATGAAAATTTTACCTCTCAAAATACATTAAGAAAATTAAATACCGGTAATGAGATTCAGTAAGTTTCATTATTTTAAAATGTAACGTACGTACATGAAAAGTAACTGTAATTAAAGGAATAGTGATTCGTTACACTACTTTTTAGTGTAAAAGTATTTTAATTACTTGTAACGCTTTACACCCAACACTGGAGAGGAGGATACTGGATGGAGGAATATTAGTGACGTGATTGCAATGGCTGATGTTCTTTTCTTCAGAGGAGTCTGCCAGCAGTTCGTCAACTGACTCCGAACTCACAGCTCTTCATCCAGCAGTGCAACCAACTCAAACCAACTGATTCTGCAACATCAACCAAGGCTCCAGTCCACAAGCCCACTCCACCCTCAGGCTCCACCCTCAAACTCAGCCAGCCAATCAGAGTGACCCCACTGGTAAACCCCTGCTCATTTTTATTTCTAGTAGCTGTTTGTAATTCATCAGAAGGATTCAGCCTGTATGGAACAATGGCTAATTTGATACTAAAGGAAACAAATGATCATTGTGTTTTGAATCCTGGAAGTGCGTTTGTGTGATATTAGCACAGATGGAGTCCGTTTCTCACGTCTGTGTTAGTTCTTCTGTACGTTCTGATGTGAGAACAGATTTGAAATTCATGCATATGTAGAAAGTGAGTCTCGTTTTCATGGTGCATTCTCCGGTTCATTTTTATGACAGCCTCTCTGCACTTTGTCTTCATTTCCAGGTTAACTCCACTGCCGACGGTGCGCAGGCTAATTCACTTACAACCGCCAGAATCCCACAAGCCTTAGCAGAGGCAAATTAGTTTTACTCCCGAGACAAAGATGCACGAGTCTGGGCTCATTTCTTATGCGGAATGTCATGTTATCATATTCAAATAATGTCATGATTTGTTTCTCTGTAATCTAATATCAACATTTTATTGGTCGTCTTGATGGATTTCCACAGAAATACCAGAGCTTATTTCCCCTTCACCTGAATAGACTTCCGAGGATTTGATTACTTCGGAATTGCAAAACATTTCTTCACTGAAAATGTCATGAAAAATTCTGATGTGCTCGTTTCACTGAACCTTGAACATTATCTCTCATATTTTCTTTTTTTTTTTTTTTTTTTTTTTTTTTTTTTTGATGTTTTTGCCGTGTGATCTAGCAAGGAGTGAGCGCCAAGCATCCTGTGGCTTTACCTCCGCAGAACCGCTCTCAGCCCAGACACTTTGTCATCCAAACCAGCACTCAGTCAACAGGTACGACTCTTTAAGTGGTAGTTCAAATCCTAAAAAAAAAAGATGTAAAGTACTGTGCGCCTTTTATTTCAGCATTTTGAGTTATTAGGAAACTAGCAGAAGTGTAAAGTACTTGAGTAAAGTGACTTTGTAACTTAAGTATTCTAGACTACTTTGTACCTGTACTGAGTATCAAAATATAAGCTACTTTTACTCTCTAGGTGTCAACTTTTTTGATTGTGTATCTGTACTCTTTACTCCACTACATTTAAATGGACACTTACCGTTACTCGTTACATTGTACACAGCAAGTCAGGATCGCTTTTTACCGCGGCTAATTTATCTGGCAAGCAAGGTGGTATTGCCATCTGCTGGATGCTAAAGGCACTGAATGCTATTTATGAGCTAAGTCACGTGAATTTGCTGTTGCACTATTTTGCACATTTGAGTTAGACTGAGACTGACTTTTTGTTCTTTTATGATCTATTGTGTTCTGCCATTTAAAATATTGAGGTGTAAAATTTCATTTCTATATTAGGAAATAAAACCTCATAAATAGTTTCTTTTTTTATATAGAAACTTTCTTCAATAGTATTTTTGAGCCTAAATTCTGTATGAGTAAAATACTGAGGTTCTTTTAAAACTGGATACTTTACGACTTTACTCAAGTCTGCTTGGAATTGGTGACTTGTAACTTGCAGTGGAGTTCTTTTTGCAATAATGTATCTGTACTTTTACTCGAGTGTAGTGTTCAGTTACTCTTTACACCTCTGGAAATAAGAAAAGAAAAATTTGGTGCGCCTTATAATCTGTGCGTCTTATAGTAAATACGGTAGGTGTGTTTGTGTGTGTAGGGAGTGTGTTTTGACACAATGCTACTTTGGAAAAAATGTTTTATCATTTTGTGCCTCCATGTTTCCTAGTTCATTTTCAGCTGAAATAAAAATATCTGTATCTTGATTCTGTCCCCATAGGTGCCATTGTGCGACAGCCAATCCTTCAGGCATCTAAAACACACTTTTCTCAGCCGCTGCTTCCAGCACAAGCACACGGCTTCAAGGACAGCACCACGGGCTCATTCCGGTAATAGCTGTGACTTAAAGCCATTCTACTGTGTGTGTGTGTGTGGGGGGGGGCATTTAGGTCAACGTGGGGCTCCAAATGCTAGATTTTTACTTTAAGTGAGATCCAATGATGACTTGTGGGAACCTTTTTCTGCACAATTTTGAAGGCCTGTTTGAAGAGTTTTTTTTAGGGCTGAGGCTGCAATTGAGTTTTAGTTTGGTTGTTGGGGTTATGGGGAAGGGGGAGAGAAAGTATTGTGCTGATCAATACTAGGTCAAATTGTCAAAAGTCAATAGTAGGACCCCACTAGGATATAAATGGAAGTGTGTGTATGTGTGTTGGCTCTTGCTTGGATGCACTTAAGGCCGCCAAAGATGATTTTGAAATTTGTTTTTGTACAATTGAATTTGTACATGATGCTTCCCCTTGAATCCTTCAACCCATTAATTTGGATTTCTTGTGTTTTTCCATTTAGAGATGATGATGACATTAATGATGTGGCGTCTATGGCAGGCGTGAATGTGAGCGAGGAGAACGCCCGTATCTTGGCCTCTGGCTCTGAGCTTGTAGGATATGTGATTCGCTCCTGTCAGGAAGACCCCTTTCTACTCCCATCCGCCCTGCAGAGACGGGCTTTGCACATCGGTAACATCACCCAACACAGACATTTTCAAAATACCACTTCTGAGGAACACATAGTGACATTAACTATTGTAAAACAATGTGTCTCATTTTAATTAAATCATAATATCTGATTCATAGTAATGTACATTGGAAAAAAATAGCATTGTAAATATAAAAAATACAGTTTTATTATCGGTAGGCTGTTTTTTTTTTTTCACCACAATGCATGGAAGATTAGTTAATTTGATATGCCTATTGAGCTGAGATTGTGCTGTAAAACAACTGTAGTATTTAAAATTAAATAAAACCGGTAAGAAATCATAACTTTACAGTACAATTTGCCGTTTATCATTTTACAGTAACAAAAGTAACCATAATTTTTGAAAGATTTTACATTGTAAGACAAAAATGGTTTATAGAACAAAAATAAAAATAGATAGAAATTGTTATAATTTTAGAGTTTTATAATACGTATTAGAGTATTTCTATATAAAATTGGAACAAAAGTGTTGATGATGAAGTCATTTTGGGAAGAAATTTTCAAGACGTGTAAAAGCAAAACCCAAATAATAATAATAATAATATTAATAATGATAATAATAAAAAGAGGCCTTGGTTCGTCTTTTCTCTCTGATGAGGCAAAAACTTTTTTTATGGGGACTTTTTTTTTTGTAGAACTGAATGTACCAGGTTCTTATAGAGCAACGTTTTTTTAAACGTATATACGTATATAACCTTTAATATATATGTTTTAAACTTATATTATAGCAGACTGATGTCTTAAATAAAGATATAATGCTGTTTGGCAGGGTTTGCTGCTCTCGCTATTAGTAAATTATTAGTGGCTCTTTTATTAAATATGATGGCGCGTCAGAGTCTGTTCTCCTCCCTCGGTTCTGCCTCAGCAGCAGCATCCTGTCTGCTGTTTTCTTCCTTTTTTGGCATATGTTGCGCCGTGTTGTGACACACACACGTCTTTGATCAGTGGTATCTGTGACGATGTGTGATCTCTGCTTAATCAGTATGCTAATGACTGCGAGCTGCACAAAGTTGTCGGAGTGGCAGGAATCAACTCTAATGCGCTGATCAAAAAAAGCTTAAGAACAAGGGAGAGAAAAGATGAGAGAGGCGGAGGGATGGAGAAAAAGAGGGATCTAGCCTGGAGGGAGGAGGAGGAGGAGACGAAGAGAGAGAATGTGGAAATGAAAGAGACAGGCTTGGCCTCGCAGGAACAAGGTCCACATCTGCAGAAAGGGCAGAAATGAGATGGAAGTGGAGTGCTTGCAGATGTCTGTCTTCTCCGTGAGCATAACAGGCCGACAGGAACAAAGCTTGACTGACGTTATGGAAATCTGTGAACAATCTAAACGGCATAGAAAATTATTCCAGCAGGATGAAGACGTTTGCCTGCGATTCTGGCGCGGCCTCTGCTCCTGTCTAGCGCAGAACAGAACCATTCAAACCATGAATTGGAATGGGATTTGGGATTCTGACAAAATTGTCAGGCCCACACAGAATCCGAGCCCACGGAATATAAGCGGCTGCCATTCATTCATGTGTACAAACTGTGAACACTTGTGTTAGTAATATCAACACTTTTGTAAACGCACACGGAGACATTTACATGTTGAGTACTTGGTAAATATATGTTAAATAAAAAAATGTGGGAGTAGTTTTGTATATAAGATATACACTTGTGCATGCACGCATATGTACTTGTATACGTGTAGAACCTGAAACTAATTTATACATTTGAAAGTGTGTGTGTGTTTGTTTACATAACATACACTTGCATACACACATGTAAAAATTTGTGCATGCAAGTGCATATGCATTATGTATGTATTGGTACTCACACAATGTGTGTATATGGTAACAACTTGAATAATATGTGGGATTTAAGATTTAATATACCGCAATAGGATTTAAACTATTTAAATACAGTATAAGATGTTATAAATAATAAGATAATGAATATAAGATTTAAACAATAATGTGATTGGGCATCCCTTCCTAATTTGAATTGAATTTCATTTAATGGAATTGAAAAGCTTTTAATTGTCCCAAAGCAGGGAAATTGCATATCACAACAGCAGTTATAATTAGATGTAAATAAAATCATCTATATGAAGACTAAATAAGCAAATGATCATGCATGCTTTAACATGAGCATAATAACACTGCACACACTACAAATAAATAAACAATTTTTATAAATACATTTTTATAAATAAATAATATACCGTGTGTATAAAAGTAAACACTTTTGCGTATACACACGTGTACACAAAGTAAAATATTACAGTGTTCATTTGTTGCCGTTTGTGACTACTTGTGTAAAAAAACTGACACACACTCACATACAATTTACTATAGATGTTTTAGTAGAGGAAACACATTTTAAAGAATAAATATAAATGAAATATAGATACATTTTATCAATTTGTTTTTAAATGGTAATATTAGCATATAAACGCCTATAAACTAAATTCAAAGTTGCTCAGTTAAGTGTATGTGTGTGTGTTGCAGGTGGTCCACACAGCATTACTGGAGTTTCTCCTGACGCTCTTCAGTTGATTTCCCTAGCGACACAACAGAGAATGAAAGTTCTTCTGGAGAAGCTCACGGCTTTAGCTCAGCATCGGGAGATCTCCTACAAGGTAGGATCTCTCCAGGCGTTCCTGTGTCCCTGGTAACTAAAGTGGCATCACGCTGTGTTTTCAATCCTGAGGAGGACTGGCGTTACTGTCAGACCAGTGACACACGCTCTCAGCTGAAGTTCCTGGAGCAGCTGGAGAGACTGGAGAAGCTGAGGAAAGAAGAGGAGGAGCGAGAAGCTCTCATTCGTATCGCTCGGGTATACAGTATATAACAGATCATGTAAAGGTGTCGAGGAATATATACTGTAACATCTTTAACTATTTTAACCCCCCCACACACAACCCGTTAAAGAGCCGCTCCAACAGTGAAGACCCTGAGCAGCAGCGTCTGAAGCAGAGAGCCAAAGAGGTAGAGAGATTTAACGTCTTTGTAGCAATAAGCAAAGCGATAAACGGGCAATTCCGGTTTACTGGGACACTGGAAAATTGGGACAGGTTTTTAAAGTCAGGGGGGCACATTTTAAAGTCAGAGTTCATATTACAAAAGCTGTTTGGGACAAAAAAGGTGTAAAGTATGTGAGGGAATAAGTCTATGTAAAATTTGAGAATGAAAAAAAAAAAAGTAAGATTTGTTAATTGTTTGACATACATCACTACAGAAAACTAGCCGGTCAACTGCTACCACTTGATATTTTGCTTGCACATTGAAATTAATTTCAAAGATTTTGTGCATTTATTTTTTTAATGAATGAGGTTAGCAAGGAACACAGTTTATACTCTGTGTTGTGTTCAGTGTTGTGCAAGTTACTTCAAAATTGTAATATGTTACATATTACTTATTACTGTTTGTTAAAAGTAATAAGTTACATTACAATATTACTGTCTCAGAAATGTAATATATTACATTACTTTTGTATTACTTTTAAGTTACTTTCACCAAAATAACTACAGAAGTAGAAATTACATCCTAAAATAACAAAATGTACCTTTTACTTGTACAGTAATTTGTTACAACCAGTGGAAGACATAGAGTTAGGTAGTGTAATGACTGTGGCCTCTCCAAGCTACAAATATCAATATACATAATCTATAATTGTAGAGTGACCATATATTTTGATTTCCAAAAAAGAGGACAATCAGCGCGGCCTCGAGACAAATTCAGACAGGCTTCTCAGAGGCTGATGAACATGCTTTAATGTGCTTCAATGTTACTAAACTATAACTTAGTTAAAATAATCACTTAACTTAAAAAAAAAATCAGTAAAAACCTAAATAGGTAACTATTTTAGTCAGACTTTTTTGAATAATGAAAATGGTTTTTAAAAATGTGATTGTTTTAAAAAAAAAAAATAATACAAGATAAAAGTCGACCCATTGTTTCAAAACGATACGCGCAATTTCATTCTCAAATATTACTTTCTCATATAATTTAAAGCACGGGTTGTTAACTTACGTATATTAGCCCACATCCGTGTATTAGTCGTTTGAAGAAGAGGGAAAACCGGACATTATCGTGAATTTATAAAATCCGCCCGGATGTCTGGGGAAAAGACGCTTGTCAACACTAATAATTAACATTAATACGTGTTAAAAGTATGGTAGACAAAGCGATTTTCCTCCAATATCAGTGAATAACTTGGGTATATCTGATACCAGGAGTATGTAAACTTCAGTGCGTTTTATTCATTTTGAATGACTCACCACACAATACTGTCCTGCTTTCTGACCATAAAGTGCAGACAACACTGTCGTTGCTGTTTTCTTTCTCTTCCCAGGTCGAGCGGATGGCAGTTCGAGGTGTTTTTTTAAATAGCTGTTTTTTGATGCCGACAATTCAGCGGTTGCATTTCACCACAATGTTCTTGTTTTTTACAAAATTGAAACAATGCGCATAAGACCATCTCGCAAATGTACCTTCGGCTGTTGTTTATTAAATGTTCAAATGTGCCGCGGCGCGAGTGCGCAACTGACCCGAACACAGCCGCTAATCAGAGCCACAGCCGTCAGCCGCTAGTTCAGAGCACAGCCAATCGCTCAGAGCACACCTCGAGCCCAGAGCCAATCACTGCACACCTCGAACTCAGAGCGTTACATAATACAACGCTCCACCCGCGAAAGGCGGAATGAATGACTTGCGTGTCTATTTGCGAACAGGAAATATTAAATGTTTGATTTACTGTCTTGAAAGTGAAAGATTTGATGTAAGGCAACCGTTACTTGCATGTCACGAGTAATATATTACTGAAAATACTAAAAGTATTACACTACCGCGTTACAGCAAAAAGTAATATATTAGTGTAATATGTTACTTTTGTAACGCGTTACTCCCAACACTGGTTGTGTTGCATAGTGTTTAACTCTGTGTAGTGTTGTTGAACTCTGCATAGTGTTTAACTATGTGTGGTGTTCAACATTCTGTAGTGTTTTTCTCTGTGTAGGAATCAACTCTGTGATGCATCCTACTCAGTCTAGTGTTCAACTCTGTGCAGTGTTCAACTCTGTGTAGTGATCAACTTGTATGTTTCAAACCTAAACACTGTACAAGAAATGTATGCAATTTATGTAAAACCAATATAAGTGATGAACATTAATCAAGTGCAAAAATCGGAATCAAAACGAAAAAAAAAAAAGTTTGGAACTTTTGACCTAAAATGTGGAGATTGCAAGCACAATACTAAAAAACTAAGTAAAAATGTAAAGCATTTACGTTATTACGTAATTAATCTGTAATTTATATATACAGAACCTACGCTCACCACCAAGACGAATTGCTTTCTTCCTAGATTTCTGCACTTAGCTAGTGGACAACTTGATTAAAAGGAGGGAAGTTCACTTAACAACGTCAGCTGTGATTGGCTCTAGCCACCCGCAACCATAAACATGAGCGGTAGGAATTGAATGGATTAAAGAACCAGAAAATGTTTTATAATTTTGACATTATTATATTTTTATTAAAGCTTTTTTGTCCTTTGCCATCAGAAGAGCCACATCTGGCTCACGAGCCATTGGTTCCCGACCTCTGCTCATTTTTACCTTATTTGACAGGCATTTAGATGTTTTACATGTCAATAAAATTTTTCCAAACCAACAACTTTCATAGTGACATTTCCACGTTACGTAAAGTCACATACGTCTCATTCTATAGCGGTGAACACAGGACCACACGACCAATTGGGACCAGCTGCTTTTAGGGACAAAAAGATCCAGTTGACTGTATGTTCTTTTTCCACAACTGTTTTTTTCATTCCTTCAGCTTTCGTGTACAGCAGCGAGGACAATCAATACTCTTCATAAGGTCTCATTTGTGCCCCACATAGACATATTCCACACACATTCATGCACATCCCTTGGAGAAAAGGCTTTCTAATTGGGGGCTCATTTTAATTGAGTCTAATATTGGGTCTGGAATTGAAGCCTAGGGCCTAAACAGGGAGCAGAATGTAATGAAAGCCCTCTGGATGAGTTGTGTGTCTGTTTACAAGGTAACGCTCATTTACTCATGTTCGCGTGGCGTGTGTGTGTGAGTGTGTATCAGCCACATTTGTCACAAGCTTTTTGGTAAAAATCAATGGTGCCAAAATGAAAAATTCATCACCAATAACAACTGTTTTTTCTCTCTCTAATATTCCAAGAGGAATTGTTTGAGCCAATAGGATTATTGATTTTCGTTGAGAAGCTATCAAAAACTCAATTTTTCTTTCTCTCGCTCCTTTCCTGTAGATGCAGCAGTTGGAGTTGGCACAGATGGAGCACCGGGATGCAAATTTGGCAGCGCTGGCAGCCCTCGGGCCCCGTAAGAAGAAATCTCTGGAGGCCCCCGGCCCCCGGGCCAACCAGGTACCCACGTCCCATACCAGGTTCCATATCACGAGTATTCCTAATGGCCAAAGGATTCCAGGAGATATGTCATTTTGCATAGACGTCAGTTTAACAACAGTTTTAAACGCACATTTTTTTTGGACTGTGTGTGTGGCGAGAACATCCTTAAAAACGGATTCTGACCTTTTGACCTTTTTATTGCATTGTTCACATTGACCTCTAGTAACATGCCAATTCTTATACACTATTATTTCCAAGTTCTTTTAAAGACTTGTGTGATGTGAAGTCGCCAAGCGAAGACCAGCGGAATCCATGTTGGTTTAGTTTAATTAGTTTTTACATTTGTGAATTCCTTTTCCTTTAGGCGGGGAAGAATGCTAATAAGTTGTGGAGTTTTTGTGTAAGCTTTAATTTCAGAAGCCTTTTCGAGGGAAAAAAAGGTATTTGCCTGAGGAAGATTTGTATTTGCCTCTTTTTGAGGATTTGTCTGTGCCTCTCTATGAAGAGCTTCTGTGGAAAACAGGCAAGATGAGAGTGAAAGATCCTGAAAACGAAAAGTGTATATACATTTGAAAAGTGTGTGCGTGCATGCAGGCATATAGGCCAAATTTTATTGCCAATTTTATTTATTTATTTTTTTTTTTTACATTTTCACACATGCGCTGTGAGACAGTTGTAACTGTGAAAAGCACCTTACAAATGCACTGATCTTGAACTTGAACTCATGGGCACATATGAGGACCTTTGGCTGGTCCTCACAACTTAGAATGTCAGTTTGAGGGTCAAGAGTGGATTTTATTGCAGAGGCTACAATAAAGTTTTTTAGATTAGAGTATGTTTGTGTCTGTGGGTGGGAGGATAAGGTGAGGAAAGTTGTATTGTTTTGTATGCAAATCAACGTTGGGACCCCACTAATATAAATGCAAGTGCATGTGTGTTTATATTTATCTAGAATGATTTTTTTCATCAGTCCCACACAGAAAAACAGCTCATACAATTTAGTTTACATAATTTTGTTACCAGGATACATTTCCGTGTGTTTGTGTGTGCGCAAAAATACTGTTATTTATTCTTATCAAATATGACATCTCATAATTTGAATAATAAATGCATTTTTAAAATGATCAAATGTTTTGAACACTGCTATTATTTTAAGTGTGTGTTCACACAATGTATACGTTGTTATAGGCTCTCCATAAATCAAATAAAGCAAATCAGAAACGCGTCATGTCTTTATGTGCTCTCAGTCTTCAGGTCGTGGACAGATTCCATCCCATCACGCTCCTGTCCGCATCACCTTCAGAGATTTGCTGTTCTGCATGGAGCAAGACCCCGCACTCAGAAACTCTCTCCTGCTGTATGGAGCTTTTCTACATTAGATGCTCCATCTAACCCGCTTTCATTTTGTTATTTAAACACCCTTGTTTTGATATTTGAGACACACAAAGACACTAAATGTGACCTGAAAAAAAATAAAACACAATAAGCAGCAGCTCACCAGCCTTTGTGTTTTTTTGCCTACTCTTCAGACATGACATCGATTGGGGGTTAAAGAGAAGGAAATTCATTCAAGAAATTAATTTGCCTTTTAACTTTTTTCCACTAAGTGACTTTCAGTATTGACCAATTAATGTAAACTAGCTTTAATTAAACAAAACTGACCGATTGAACCATCAACCAATCGAAATGGGGCATAAAAGCCAGCGAGAGCCAATGGGAAGTGCAAACAGCCTGAGGTTCTGAAGCTGAAAGAAACAGGCCAGTAGATGCCCTCAAGGTCATTTCAGCCGGGCCAAAACCAACAGATCAGGGGCAGAATGTCTCTCACAATCTGACTCATCCTTACTCCGCTTTTAACCAGCACTTTACCAGACATATCAGTTGATCAGGCCGGTATTTTGTTATCAGGACCATTCCATGCGTGTGCTTCTGTGAAGGCTCCTTTCATGTGCTCCAGAAACTTCAATACTCCGTGTGCCGGCCCGAGGTGGAGGATTGTGAAATATTCCATTACCTCTGAATAATCATGAATGAGATGCTGGAAGCGAAATATTGATACGCCTGCAGCATCAGCAGCCCCTTCAGTGTGTGTGTGCGCTGTTCTCCTTTGCCAATACTGCCTCATAAATGTCAGTCTCTTGGAAAGAAGGATTTTAAAACATGAATGTTCTGCCTTTTCTATGCATTTACTACTCAGTAACTCACTGTGAGGATCACTTATAAAATTGAATAAAGAAAGATTTTTAACACCCTGCATGCTGACTAGCACTTAAACATTTTTATGTTTGATCATTAACAAAGAGATTCCGATTGGACTGTTCTTAGAACGTTCTTTGATTTCAGCTTTCTTGATGCACGAGAAGGAAAACGAAGACGTGTGTTGAAGTTCATAGTATAATATACAGTATATATAATCTTACACTGTACTGTATATATTCATAAGTTTATAGTTAGTGAGTGCATGAAAGTGGCAATAAAAAAACAAATTGATCTATTTTTTTATATACATTTTTATCCAAAACACATTAGCCAAATGTACTGTATTTTAAGACTATTAGACCCACTTATAATTGAAAAAAAGAAGTGTAAAGTTTTCTACATACCTTAACATATAAAAAAGAAAAGAAAATTGAGGGCCATATAATCCAGAAAATGTAATTGTTATTGAATACAAAGTTTATGCTAAAATGAGAAATCACTCGACTAGTACAAACCAAAAGAGTTTATTAGGACACGTCAGTCTGAAGACATTCCCAAGTGGCTGAACAAAGCAGCTTTACAAAAGTGTGTGAATCGGACAGGATGTGGCTTTTTTCAAATTAAGTACATCAGTGTTTGTTTTGGTAATTAACCCTATATGTACTATTGCCTTGATATTACCTTTAGAGAACAGTTTTATATGGATGAGGGATGATGAAGGCTGTACTGGGGATTGTGTGGTGTAGTTACAGTGAGGGCCTGAGTCAAGTGCTTCTGCCCGTATAAACAACACGAAGAGAACCGACACATTCACAGGAACGTTTTACGAAGATTTCTTCTGCTTTTTCTTCTCGGCTTCCTCCTCCTTCTCTTTTTCGATTTCGGTGACTAGTGTCTCGATCTCTTTGGACTCCAGAATCTGAGAACAGAAAAGGCCATAAGTGGCTTGATTTATTTTACATGAACACAATTTATTCTGGTATCAAATAGAATTTTACCCAGATTTGTAAGAATGCAATAATAATTTAATCCGGTAATACTCCGGTGATGACTTTACCTTTAAGGGCTGGTTTCTCCGGATCACAGCCAGCTCAATGTTCTTGCCTCCAGATTGAACAACCTGCATCGTGTAGATCAACCAGTTTAAAACGCTGAAGCTGACAGTCGTGAGTGGATGGGTTCTGCATTTAGACGTAACATGCAAATACCTCTAATAAAGCTTTAATGGCCAGTTTGATGGCATCATTATCACTGGCGATGGCTTCGTCCGTGTAGTTTTTCTCCAAGAACTCCCTCACGGTCTTCGCACTGCGCCCGATTGCGTTCGCCTGAGGTGAAATATGATAAATAAGTTAAAAAAAAACAAATCTAGATGCATGTGGTGACTCAGCTCTCACCTTCCACGCGTGGTACGTTCCAGAAGGGTCTGTCTGATAGAGACGTGGTGTCCCATCATAGTCAAATCCCACTATCAGAGCGGAGATGCCGAAGGGGCGGCGGCCGTTGCTTTGAGTGTAGCGCTGTGGAGCAGAGCAGTGATTGGTCAGCACATGCGTTTGAATCCCCGGGGGCGGGACTTTGTGAGTTCTTACCTGTTTGAGCGTGGCGATGTAGCGGGTGATGTACTCGACAGTAACCGGGTCTTCCACCGTCAGTCTGTGGCTCTGGCACTCCACTCGTGCCCGGTTAATAACAATCCTGGCGTCTGCGGTCAGGCCTGGGCAGCACAAAAACACACACACAAATAAGTCTAAGGTCTCTTTAAACCCAGAAACTTTGAAGAGTCACGGGAGAGTAAATTAATGGAAAAATAATATTCATTATAGTGTCATAATGCAAAATATTAAGGGGAGATTTGAACTGTAGCAACACATTTAACATTATTATTTCTATGCTTATATAAAGGCCTTAACCACTGAACAAATAAATTGAGGCCCGAAAAATAAACCAGAATTACCAGCAAAAGCCATGCAAACATGTTCATCCAGCGCACAGATCTTCCGGACTGTTCTCTCCTCCTGAAGTTTCGCCACAGACTTCTTCTCAACACCCAAGACGACAATATCCCTTCCTCTTATACCCACCTATGAAATAAGAAGCATCTGATGTGAAGAGACGATACTTATATTTCACAAGAAAGAAACTGCTGATAAAATGACAGTCTTATAAAACACTACTACGCCCTCTGCAGGAAATCAAGGGTATCACACCCAAACAGAGGGGAATACAAACACTTTCGTTAAGCTTAAAATACGTTACATAACGCTATCGATAAAAAACGTGGTAATTTCCATTAATTAGGCAACTCGAAAGGGACAAATAAAGATTAAAAAAATTATGGTCTTATGGTCAGCGGAAATGTTTAAAACACAAGCAATATTTGTAAAAACAAAAAGCTAACAAATAAATAGCGCTATTGTGTAGATCGTTAATTGCCATACATATAAGCAAAAACAACAAGTAAAATGAGTATTTAAATGGTAAAGAATAGCTCGGTGAGCATTAGCCGCAACATGCAAGTCACGCCTAACGACGGACTTTAATAAATGCGTCCCAAAGGGCAACTGTTAAACATCTAATTAAACATCAAAATACACGCCGACGTCAAGCGACGACTGTGCTGCTGTACACGGACTACAGTAAAGTTTATTCTAACAACATGAATCTGTATAAAGCTACAGAGGTGTAGCCGTTAGCCCCGGCGCTAACGCTTTGGCTCCTATGTGATCGTAAACACTCACCGCAGTGGAGCCCTTCTTCACCGCTTCCTGTGCATATTCCACTTGAAACAGATGACCGTCGGGAGAAAAGACTGTTATAGCTCGGTCGTATCGAGCTGCCATTTCAGAACAGTAGAATGAAACGCGCTAACCAAAGTGAAAGAGTTTCGACTCGCAGTGCTGGAGGTTTCAAAATCAAATGCGCATGCGCCGCGTCAACTGCGCAATGTACGACGGGACTTAAAATCCCAACAACGAAATCACGTTCACCACAGTTGCAGTTACGGTTGATTTTGGTTTTTATTTTTTGTTTTTAGAAAAATGAAATTATTACAAAAAAAAACTATTTACATTTAAAGTGTGCGTAAAGTGGCTAGCGGAGAGATTAGATGGGATGGATGGTTGGTTGGATGGATGGATGGATGAATGATAAATGGGTAGGTATGTAATAGATAGATGGATGATAGATGGGTAGGTAGGTGATGGATGGTAGATTGGCAGGTTGGAAATAAATAGATCGATTTATGGATGGATGAATTGATGGACAGTTGGATGATAGGCAAATACAGTGAAAGAAAGAAAGATAGATAGATAGATAGATAGATAGATAGATAGATAGATAGATAGATAGATAGATAGATAGATAGATAGATAGATAGATAGATAGATAGATAGATAGACAGACAGACAGACAGATATGTAGGTAGGTAGACAGACAGACAGACAGACAGACAGACAGATAGATAGATAGATAGATAGATAGATAGATAGATAGATAGATAGATAGATAGATAGATAGATAGATAGATAGAAAAGATTTTTTATTAAAAAAAATCTCCTGTCAATATTGTATCAAGATGCTTCTCAGCAGTTTCGAACAGAAGACCGAATGGCATCTTGGAGAACACAGGTGTATCTTTCAGAACCTTCAAACCGCCACTTCAAAGGCCAATTTGACGCCACCAAGCCGTTTCATCAATGCTTCATCAAGAGGTGATAAACCTGCAGAGGAAAGTCCAACTCTCCCTTACCTTATTAAAAATGTCCTTTTAATTACATTCAACAAATAAGAATACATTAAACTAAATTTGATGCATTTGGGAATATTGTGGTTTGTGTTCTGAGACCCCAGAACAGTGTTCAAAGAGACAGAAGTGCCCACCCACCAGTCTTTCAGCATGTGTATTCCCTCAAACCTAGTTTAATGAGGACTTTCTGTAGAACACGCTAATGTTTGCAACCTCTGTGGGAGACACCGGAGTGAGACATGAGGTCTCTGAGCAAGTGTGGCCCAAAAGCATCTGAAAACTTCTGAAACCGGGATGCTTTTGGTAGTATAGACATATGGAACAGCGCGGCAGCATATGTTGAACCAGCCCATTTCTGATCCACTTTTCTATTTCTGGGTCACGGGGAGCTGGGGCCAATGACTTTAACTATGGGCCTCAGCAGGTGTTAATTGCTAATGCAATATTCTTCAGGTAAATTAAGATATACTGTATTTGGATTGTGTTGTTGTTGTTGTTGTTGTTATAACAATGTTGTTATTATTATAATAATAACAACAACAACAACAACAGTTATTATTATCCCAATACCATGTAAAGGACTAAGCGGCAGAAGTTGAATGAATGCTCATTATTACTGGTGTAAAAGAAACAATAAGAGATTAGTTTCTTGTTACAAAGCAAATCAAATATTTTTGAAAAGGTTATGTACATTTTGTATATACAATTATATTATTCCATGATGTTAATAATAAGTATGTTTTTTTTGCTTGTTATAGTTTTATCTAAAATTTTTAATCTCTAAAAAATGGAAAAATCTAAACCACCAATAAATCACTAAACCGTCATAATGTATCTGCCTAAATCCATGGAATATCTTCTTTTAGCATGTGACAGCAGTTCTGAAATAAATAATCTTTAGCGGCATTTCCGATCCGCTGTAGATTGGGCCGAAAGCTAAAATGGGATCATCATTAACCGGCAGCTTTAAATCTGAACCTGCTATTAGTTGATAAAAGAAGATGAACCACCAAGTTCATTAATTCAACGCAATAATTAATCATGATCTACTGATTTCAAAAAACGCAGTGGCTTATTTTTCATAGTATGGAATTTCAAGCGATAAATCATTCATGAAGATAATTACAGTCTCACGAGAATGTAGAAAAGATTATCTTTTCCCCACAAGAGCAGATCATCAAAAATGTTATTTATCTTAATGTTAATAATAAAATGAAAGTCTGTGTAGGTCAAGTCTTTGGCGGCACGGTGGCATAGTCCCAAACCTGCATGCCTGATGAGAACGAGAAGATGAGAAACATCAAAGACAAATAGAGGTTTCTTGGTGTGGACCAACTGAAAGACTCACTGTGTCCCCATATAAATATATTTAAATCACACACACATTGTACCAGATAAATCAAAGTGAGGTCTTATCGTTGACATCAAATATTCTCACTAACCCTAACCTTAACCATCACAATCTTAGCCAAAACTAATAATCTGTAATCTCTGCCCTAATATCCCTACTTGAACCTCCAAGTTTTGGGGCCAAGCCAAAGGTCCCCACAAGTGGCCAAACCCCCAGTTTAGAATAAAAACTACAATATGAATGTATATATGGCAAGCCTCAAAAATCTCTTTGGATAAACCTGACAACTTATGATGAACACATTTTAGACTTTGAAAGAGTCATTGAAATATATACTTTATTTGTGCTTTTAAATACATACATTTAGTTTTATTAAAATAAAAATTCTAAAATTCCTTTTATATATGCTGGAAACAAAAATGGCACCAGGTTAGTCAAGGTAAAGATTTTGTTCTTCAAAAGACTGCTCAGAAGTTGTTGAGGCTTTCAGTGGTTTCTTTATTACAACTGTCTCGCTTCTTTATCCACAAAGTGTGTCTCCGCAGCTAATTTAAAACTCATTAGAAACATGCGTTTGCTGAGCTGACTCCCGAAGGAATCCTGCTTTCTAATCAACACTCCCCACAGCGAAGCCCATCCAGCCTGCGCTCGTAACTAACATTTCCACCGAGAAATTAAAATGAGGTGTCATTATAAACGGAGATGTTGTTCTGATGATTTCATTAAGTATTTGTAATACATTAAGTTCAAGTTCAAGTTTATTTATATAGCACTTTTCTTAGTTTGAGACCAACGCACAATTGCTAGGCGAATTAGGGAAAAAATGAGAGTCAGTTAAAACAGGAAAAAAAAAGTCCATTGTTGTTCAGACTATGGGCTATGTCCAGAAGAGCAAGCTAGATCGTGACAGTGGCTAGGATAACAAAACCTCTTTGTCGGGGGGAGAGGAAATAAACCTAGGGAGAACTCTGGTGCCAGGCTCCTCTGGAATGCTAACATTACAAAGTCATTGGTGAAGAACCTCCCAGAAGACCATTACAGTAATATCAAGTTCTGTTTGTATTTTCAAAAAAACATCAGGATGGCGCCGCAGATGGAAGCCTCGGCTCTCGGCTCTTCAAGTTCAAGTTCTGAGCCTTTTATAGCGGTTTTCACAGTTTTAACCGTCGCAAAGCGCACGTGTGAATATGTAAGAGAATTGTTGCTTTTTATTCATTTGATCGTCTGGTTGTTGGTGTTAAGTAAAAGGCTATGATTATCACTATGATTATGACAAAGACCAGTGAGCAAGCACATATGCGACAGTGGCCAGGTAAAAAACCTCTCTAACGAGGACAAAACCCTAGGGAGAACCCGGCTTACTGGTGCCAGTCTCCTCCGGCATTCTAACACTCATCACTCATTTCATGTCATTGTCTTTCTATTATTTATATATTTATGTTAATATCTACAAAATAGTGGGGGAAAGGGAGAGTCAGACCAAACTCAATTCCTTGTTGTCACTTGCAACTTGGCTAATAAAGTTGATTCTGATTAAATAACGATACAAAAGAATGTCAATTAGTTATTTTTTTTCTTAATTCATGAATTAAGAGGCAACAGAGTAACACTGTCATCTCACAACAAAAAGCCTTTCAATACTTTCTTTGTGGAGTTTGCATGTTATCCTTGTGCTTGAGTGGGTTTCTTAATTTAATAATAAATTATCATGCATTACTGTACTCCAAACAATATGAAAATCAATCCCACAAAGAGGGATGCTTTTTGTTTAATTTTTACTGCAGCAGGACAAAAAACTAAAAAAAACTAAAAGCACAAACAGTAAAAAATGAAACAACAGCAGTATAAGTGCAAAAAAACAAATAAGTGCAAAAAAAAAAAAAAAACAAGCAACAGGGGAACCGCCATTACATAGACTGTTACATGTCTATCTATCTATCTATCTATCTATCTATCTATCTATCTATCTATCTATCTCTATCTATCTATCTATCTATCTATCTATCTATCTCTCTATCTATCTATCTATCTATCTATCTATCTATCTATCTATCGTCTGTCTCTGTCTGTCTGTCTGTCTGTCTGTCTGTCTGTCTGTCTGTCTGTCTGTCTGTCTGTCTGTCTGTCTGTCTGTCTGTCTGTCTATTTATCCATCCATCCATCCATCCATCTGTCTCTCTATCTATCCGTCTGTTCGTTCGTCTGTCTGAAGAAGGAGCACGTTGTAAGCGCGCGCGTGGGTTGCGCGTGAGCGTTTCAAGCACGCCCCCGATTGCGCGGGAGCGCGCATGAAGTCAGAACGCTGCTGTAAAAGGGGCGAGCACCTTTACCCGTCATGATGAAGTGCTTTTCTGCCATTCCACTGTCCGAAACAGCTCACAAGTGTGTTGTCTGCTTGTGCGTTAGTGTTGTGTGTTCCTTTCACACACAGCGGACACCAACTTCACACCTTTAAACTGACAGACGGTGAAGTCCTTTAGCATGTCTCGTCGAAAGCAGGCGAAGCCAAGATCTCTGAAAGGTACGAAACGCTTTCACGTTTTCTAAAGATTTATTTGTCATTTTTTGTGTTAAACAACTAACGGGGATTATTGCTACACGGTTATTTAGCGATACAGATTAAACAGAAATAACATAAAAATATTTTTGTGTTTACCGAACTTTTACACACTCACAGTATAGGCACGTGACGAACTTAAAGCTATAGGAGGAAAGAAAACCTTGGAAAGTTTTTGTCTGATCAGATTAATGCCTCATATTATCTCAAAAGTTTGTTACATCACATTCGTGAGGAGGCCTTTGTGTCTGATGTTCAGCCTCTGTAGTTAAAAGTAAATGTCCCCAGAAGGACAGTAAAACTTGAAACTGTTTGCATTGTCGAGATTGGAAGAGTTCCCTTGAGATAAACACACAGTAAATAATGTCATAGTAAAAAGGGATGAAAGTATTACTGGTATAGGTTTATTTTTTTTTTTATCTTTAATCTCATTGTAATTTCATATTAATCTAAATTATCCTTTAATAACTTTAGTTTTTACGAGATTTCCATTGGAAAATTTCAGACATACATTTTCCCTAAACTATCACGATTAATTTCACAGTACTGTAGATATACAGGTATGGAGCATTTTTGTAATGTACTTTTTTTATGCATGAAGCATCGACATTGTTAAATTGTTACATTGTTAAATGGTGTACTGTTAAAGGCAAACTGTAGCTGTGACATCCATAATACAAAAATTAATGTGATGCATATTGTTTCGTGTTTATACTATAGTATTAACCAAAGAAACCTGTGGCTGTCTTTGCGGTGGGTGGGTGTCACTTCACTAGATGGTTAAATGCAAGGCACAATTTCGATACTGTCCCTAGTGGCCACATTAACAAGCTCACCTACTTTACTCACTTAATTTCGCTGTCAGGATTTCAGTGCCTGATTGGGGGCTTTGGTTTCAGCGTTTTTGCTTTTATTTCTGCAGGTACATTGTCCTTGTTCACCCGCCTTCTGATTAAGAATTTTTAAAGTTTTTTTAAATTTTTAAAGCCGGCGTTCCCTGTCTTGAGCTGCTTGATCTTCGTGTGTTTGTTATTGTGAAGAGTTGTACGTTAGTGGTGTTTGGTTCCCGAGTCTAGAGTTTTCTAAAGTGTTTCGCTGGTCTCGCAGAGATTTATTTGTTCGAGTTTGCAGACCGCGGAGCATTTTCTTGTCACGACAGTGTTTCTCGGTTAAACTGTATATATAAACTACGTATATATATTTTGAGTTTGTGCCAGCAACGTTTCTTCCCTGCGCTGCACTTTTGGTTTTCGTTTGTTTTACCTTGCGTGGTATTACCATCTCGCAACTTGACTTTCAGAATAGATTATACGTTTCTTTGAATTAGTAAAAATGTACTTTTCTTATCGTCTAATTTAAATTCCCACCTCAGACATTTGCAACAACGGTTAAGTGCAAAATAGTTTAATAATCATCTAATATGTTTTTTATTGTATTATGATTATTATCTGAGAAAGTGCCTTAAGAAAGTTTTAATGCATAAGTAAAAAAAGCGTTTATCTGTTATTCTAAACAGATAAAGACACTGATAGTTACTCACTATTCTTTGTGTCTGATGGCACAAATTGCCGCATTGTACACGGCGACCCACAAGAGACCGGATCATTTGTGTTCTTTTATTATTCTTTATTTCTTTTATTTATCCTTGCTGTGAATGTCTTTTTATCACTGTCATTTTTCTTTCTTTTCAGGCCATGATGCCAGGTTAAATGTCAGCGAGCATAGCGTGAGCGTGGATAAGAAGCGTTACTCCTGGGAAAGGAAGACAGAAAAGAATGAAGGGAAAAAAAGACAAGGGAAGGATGAATGTGTCAGTTCTGCAGAAAGCAAACAGCCGACAGAATTAATCACTCCACAGAGCTTAATGTCTCTCCACAGTTCAGGTAAACACAAAAACTGCTCGCAAATTAGTATTCAGTGTGTGAGTGTTGTGTATTTTTACGTCTGGCTGTATTTCTTTGAAGAAGAGATTAAAGCGAGAGAACTCCAGGCTGGTGGATGAGTATTTAATGTTCTTGCTGTGACCTTTATGTCATGTGTATTTGCAATTCCCCGTTTGCACAGTGAAAGAATCACACCTTACAAATGACTATGAATTCACAAAACTGCTGTTTCTAATCTCACCGAAACAATATTTCTGATATATTTTGTTCTTTATCGCTGTCATTAAGCACATTTGGTGTCATATTCCTGACTTGGTGTGTTTCTCTGTGACATGTTCCGTACTTTAGACTCGCTGTTCTCCTTTAGGTCACATTGTGAATCTGGTCGTCTCACACTGACAGTAATTTTACTCACAGTGGGACTGCTCATTATCCGACCACATACAGAGCTAATAGCAGCTCAAAAGACTGCAAAACAGCATCGCAGTCACCCTTTTTGGGGTCTGCTTTCATGAGGCTGTTTATAACCTTGCCTACTGCAAGACCATCAATAATAACCAAAGTGCTAGTTATTCATAACCCTTGTTTGGTGATGTTTTGTTAGTCTCACTTTAATTTACTACAGATACATTAGCCTCCCGTATAAGATTAAACCTGCCAGATGTGTGTGTACTAAACCTGGAGGCGCGTACTTAAGATTGACCACGCCCGCATGTCAAAGAACCCAATCCCGAGCATGAGTTTCAACACTTAAAATAACGATATAATGAAAATACATAATTAAAGAAATAGCGTTGCGGCAGCACAACACATCACTGTTGTAAAGAGCAAGAGACTTCAAAACCTGCGCCATACATGTAACCTGACGCGTAAGTGACAAAAGTTTAGCTAATAAAAACACGGAAATTTAGAATAGAATATGTGTATTTAATGAGGCTACTGTAATAAAAAAAATACTTTAATTAATAACTGTCAGGATCCCTGTCTCGCTGGGCAAGCCGAGGAATCTTTTATTTTGACTTTCGGTTCAGTTGTTGTTGTTGTTGTTGTTGTTGTCTTCACTTCTGTGTGTTGATTAGTTGAAAGATTGCTCACCTGTGTTTGGTGTTTTGTCACTTGAAGGTGCACACTTTTTTATTATTTTATTACACTGATACGTATTAGTTTGTGATTTTTTTTTTTGTTGGGCATAGGTTTGTTTTACCATCGTTCTTGTTTTGAGTGTTTCCGGATGCTACATAGATTTTTTTGTAGTTTTTCATGTTTAGTCATTGGCAGTGGTGTAAAGTACTTGAGTAAATGGATCACAAATATAAGCAACGTTTACTCTGGACTACATTTTTGATTAAGCGCCTGTACTCTTTACTCCACTACATTTGAATGGACACATACTGTTACATGTTACATTGTGATTGTGCGCAAAAATTCGGGCACCAATCTTTTTCTACCGCGGTAATTTATTGGTTGTACAGTTGTAAAGTTGTACAGTATGTAATGTTGTTGAGTAATTTTTACAGTAAGTAATCTGTACTCTTACTCAAGTATGGTTTACTCTCTACACCTCTGGTTGGTTGATTTTGGCTGACCTTGAGACTGTTTTTGTTTATGTTTGTTTGTTTATTTATCTTGATATATTAAAAACTTCTTCAGCAAATCAGACTGTCCTTCTTATTATTGTCTATATTACTGAATTATATTTGAATCATGCGAATACGGCAATTTCATGTGCTTAAACTGTTTATAATTTATAATTCCTTTTTTGCACATCTGGATGAAACATACCTAATTATTTCTTTTTGGTTTTTGCAGGAATTGGCAGGGACGAGGCCTCTTCGGTGCTCTGCTGGAATCTCTCCTCCCCGGACCACGCGGATGAAAGTGACCTTGGATTTACTGTCGAGGATCTGCCTAAATGCACCAAGGGAGGCGGAAACACGGATGATGAGATGCTTGTCCGGCGAAAAGGGATCAGCACTCTCTTATCTGACAACAGTTCTGCTCGCTGTGAAATATCCAGAACTGATTTGAACGGTAAGCCAATAGCAGAAAAGAGAAGTGCAAACACTTTCACAAACCAACCCTCAAAAAAGCTCAAGGCTTTAAATAACTGCGTCAACTGTGTTGTGAACTCGACTTCACACGCAGAGGAGATGCTCTCAGCCTCCTTGTGTTCTGGCACTGCTGAGCAGGAAGAGCATCACAATAAAGAAGCTGGGATTCTAGAAAGCTCGATGATGCTGGAAGCTGCCATCACCGCCACGGTTCAGACTGTCCTTCAGTGTCGCTTCTGTCCCACCTCCTTAAAAGACCACAAAGCCCTTCAGGAGCACGTCCGCCAGTCTCACAACCCTGTGATCGAAAGCAACGTCTTCTTCTGCTCGCAGTGCTTCCGAGGCTTCCTGACCAAGAGCACGCTAGAAAGCCACATGCAGAAAACTCACTCCGAAGACCAAGAGGTTATCATTGAGAGGAAACCTCAGCTCCTCTGTGCATTATCCACACATTCCCCCAAACACAATCACCACTTAAAGCTCGATCCGCCCGCCAGCAAGAGGATCAAAACCAGCTCTTCAACACGTGGGTTCACCTGTGACCACTGTGGAGCCACATACACAAGTCCAGATCTTCTTCAATCTCACTTGAGCTCACACACTAGAGAGTGTGTTGAGGACTCCATTACCCAGAATGCTCCGCACAAGCACACACTCGGCTCCTCAAGTCCTCACGCGTGCGAGAGCTGCGGTAAGTCCTGCAGCACCATCGCAGATCTCCAGAAGCACCTTCTAGAAATGCACACGCTGGTCTTCTACCGCTGCTCCCTCTGCCAGAAGGTCTTCAGCTCCAGGTGGTCCGTGGAGATCCATCTGGCCACAGAGCACAGCAACATCAGGACCACGTACAGCTGCACCTTCTGCGAGCGGGATTTCAGGCAAGAATCCCACCTGCATCTTCACGTGAAAGAGAAACATCTGGACAAGACGTGCCAGATGTTTCTCTGCCTCTTCTGCTCCGCGTCCTTCAACTCCGACGTGGAGTTGCAGTGTCACATCACCACTCACAGTGACTCGTCGAGCGGCAGGACCCCCGAATGTCACGTGACCACGGTTGCCAACCAACGTCTGCCAGGAAAAGCCGACGCGGGAACGTTCCAAAGCCGTCCTGAAAGTGAGGACAAGGTGAGTCTGAACGATCAGATGTTTGCCTGCGGAATCTGCGGAGCTTCGTACACCCTGCCCTCCCTCCTCCACAACCACCAGCTGCGGGACCACCGCATCCCCCCGGAGGAGTCCCGCAAGCGCAGCGTGGAGGCCATTGAGGGAAGCCACCGCTGCAAAGACTGTTCCAGGAGCTTCTTCACCGAGACGGCGCTGTGGGAGCACGTCCAGACTCATCTCGGGCCCACCAAGCTCTGCCAGTGCCCCATCTGTGGAGAGCGCTTCCCTTCTCTGCTGACTCTGACTGAGCACAAGGTCACCCACAGCAGGAGCTTGGACACGGGCACGTGCCGCATCTGCAGGCTTCCTCTCCGCAGCCAGGAGGACTTCCTGGAACACTGTCAGACGCACCCGGACCTGCACAACTCTCTGACAGGCTTCCGCTGCGTGGTCTGCATGCAGAACCTCACCTCCACGCTCGAGCTGAAGATCCACGGAACCTTCCACATGCAGAAGGTCCAGGACGTGATGGGAAGCCTCACTAGTGCCGCCAACCGCTATCCAGGTTTTAAAATCTCCCACAATGCAGCACGGCTGGACGCGGAGACTGAGATGGACAGAACCTCGGAGCCCGGAGATGATCGACCCAAAGTGGTGGTGAACGGTTCGGCTCTCGACTGCATGGACTCCATCAGCCAGACCTCAACCGTTTGAGCATTTTTGGTGTTTGTAATCCCAACAAGGACTTTCGGAATTCAGGGCTAATCGCCATCCGAGCTTCATATCGGGATTCCTTGCGTCTTGAGATAAGATGGGCAAGGGGATGGTGGAGGATCTGGACAGTAATGAGCTGCTGATGAGAGGATGAGATGTGGGCAGTGGGACCGTCATTAACCAGCTCTTATCTAATTGAAATCTGTGCAGGCGCTCTGTAAACTCCACGGATTAGACCCGGCACTTTTATACACTAATTGTAATAATTAACAAACTGTTTCTTTTATATTTTTAAGCATTTCAGCAGTTTTATTTTGTAATTCAGCGAAAAGAAACTCGCTTTTGACTTTTTTTTGTATCTTGATTAAGTTGATGATCAGCTACAATAAAAGTCAAATGTTGCTGAATTTTTTAAAGAATTGCTGTAGTTACATTTTTTTTTCAATTGCTGGAAGACTTGATGTTTTCTGAAAGTGTTTTTATTTTAATAGTATCACAAAAATTGCAATCCGAAGAATATAAAAAATGACACCTGCATATGAGTCCTGCTGATTCTTGACTTGTATTTATTTTATTTAACTGTTATTTTTTAGTTTTTTTTTTAACAAATATTATCAGGAGTAGAAGTAGTGCAGAAGAATTCACTCCAATGAACATTCCACAGCATAAACATACGCTCAAGTTTATGTGAACTTGATTTCCTTGTCCAGGCTTTAGGCCAAAATACACTCAGCTGTGAAAACACGATGGTGGGCAATGCCCGGACCATCTGTCAATATTCCTCTCTCAAGGTGGGTCCAGCACGAAGGAGAAATAACCAGAACACACACTGAATACAAGGTGAATGTGTGTGTTCCACTGCTGCTGATGAGGCTGTGTGAGTGTAATAAACTAATAGACTGGAAAATGACTCATTTAAAACACATCTACACTAATTTAGAAATTAAACATTGCACTTGCATTGATAATATATATATATATATATATATATATATATATATATATATATATATATATTAATATGGATTACGTTTTATAAAGGTGGATTTCAGTCACATAGTTGACTATGTTGATTTTGTTTTGTTCCTTCAAAAAGTACACCGAAGCAACACTTCCCTCTTTTGGCTGAACATTGACACTACATGGAATTTAGATATGATTATGTAACGGCATTTATTTTACCTCCACGCACAAGCAATGTTGTTACGCAGTCATTTCAATTATATTTATTCCACTTGGAATGTAAAAGAAATGTTCAGGTCAACAATAAGGCAAACATTTCTACTGGCCAGTGTCTCTGGTTCACTGGCCCCACTATCAAAACCACTGTCCCTGTAAGAAAAATGATTTCTTATGACACATTTTTTCATGTCTTAGTATTGCTTTATGTCTTTGAATAGCCTTATGACATCTTTTAATCTCTTAGTATTTCCTTATGTCTTAGTATAGCCTTATGACCAATTTTCTATGTCTTAGAATAACCTTATGACAAAAAAATTGAATGTCTTAGTATAGCTTTATGAAAAAATAGTTTTTGTCTTAGTATAGCCTTATGGCAATTTTTTCATGTCTTAGTATAGCTTTATGACAAACATGTTTTGTCTAACTATTGCCTTGTTACAATTTATTCATGTCTTAGTATTGCTTTATGTCTTAGTATAGTTTTATTTCTTAGTATAGTCTTTTGACAACATATGTATGTCATAGATATTTTTGTCTTAGTATTGCTTTACAGTATAGCAAAATTATTTTCTTAGTATAGCCTTGTAAAAATGAATGTTTTAGGATTGCCGTATGACACATTATATTTTTTTGTCATAGCATTGCCTACAATTGTGGTCCAGTGGTAAGGAAGTGAACTTTGAGTCTGGTTGAACCAGATTTATCTGGTCTTTTCAGTCAGCGCAAGGTTCTCCACCAAGTCAACCTCCGAGATCTCTTTAGAATTTCAGGCTCTATAGGCCAAAGTGTTTAATCACCCATCCACCCCCACGTTTATCATTGTGTAGTGAAGGCACTTGAGATTGGCGTAGACCCCTGGGTTTGCCTCTGCCTTATGTTAGTGTAGCCTTATGACAAACATCTTTTATTTCTTAGTTTTGCTTTATGTCTATAGCCTTTTTACAATTTGCTATCTCTTTTTTTGTGATCTCAAAGTATTTATGTGCTTTGAGACCGTTGAAATTGTAAAAAGCGTAATAAATGCTGTATAATGTAAGTTTGTATTTGTACTTTATTAAGAACAATAACAATTAGGAGCTATTGGCTTCTATTTCTATTGGCTGAGAACACCTGCTGCCTAATTAATAATTCATGTATATTTCAATTAGGAATACTTCCTCATTGGTGATTAATTATTCAGGGAGTTGACGGCTGCTGGAAAGCGCAGATTTACCATATAAACATATGTTTGTTGCGGTGATGCAGACCACAGAAAAGGCATAGTATGTACAATTATACTGTATTAATTATATATAACGAAACACTCCCATATACGCACCATCAGAAATGAACACCAAAGATTAAACTCACTGACCCAGATTTATGAGCATCTTTGTTTACATGTGAGACTTCGGTTCTCAGCCGCAGCTTCATTGTGTTTAAACGGAATTTACTGTTTAATGGATTGCAATATTGACGTGTTCTCACAAAAAATTCTTTAAAAAAGGAATGACATTTATTTAGGGGATGAAGAATATAAGTTCTCATTGCTTTTTTCATAAGTCATTTATGGGTTTAATCAATACTGTTTGAATAAAGTCGAGCTCGCGCACGCGCAATACAAACGCGTGCAGACACACACACACACAGAGCAAATACAAACGTGCGCACAAGCACACACGCACGAACGCACACACACACGAACGCACACACACAAACACAGAGTTGAACTGATCCTAAATACAATTTTTTATTAGAAAAGGTGGCCAATTAAATTCTCTTAAATTAAATACAATAATTTAAACAATATTTTACAGTTGCTCTCAAACAAACAAACACAATCATGCAGCAACATGAACACCAAACATTGGCCATGCGTTGCATTAAGCAGATAATCTTACAGCTCAGTTATTGCATTAGCACATACAAAAAGCGTGAAATCGTGAAGCGTGTGAGAAGTTTCTCGTAAAGGATGGTATGGTCGAAGTGTGAAATACCTCAGAATTGCTCATTATCAACATCAAGAAAAAAGATGCACAGTATATAAATCATTTTTTTATGACACATAAAATTGACACCTGAGGTGAATGAAGACACAAACTTTGTGAAGAAAATCAGTGCACCTTCAATAGTTACTTCCAGAAACTCCCCAAATAATGAAGGTTTAATAAAAACATTTCACCAGATATACAACGACTGCTTGGACGGGGGACGGGAACCAGCGGCTCCAGAGCCAGATGTGGCTCTTTTGAGAACAACATCTGGCTAGTTGATTTTTTTTTTTAAACAACAAATAGTTGATTCAAGTACCGTTTCAAACATCACAAAATTCTAATTACAAAAATGTTGCATTTTATAGAATTCTACATTATTTTAATCGCAACTACACGTGTTGTCGCAGCCGTACTCTTCTGTTACCGAGTCAAGTCAATTAGGGGTGGGTTTAAATATAATTTAGTTATTTAATGCTGTATACTGTAAACCTGTTTTTAGCTGTGACCTATATTTTGACCATGGATCAAAGTGGTGGTTTCATATTTCTTAGCTTAAAGGTTCTTTACAGAATAAAACAATTTGAGGTCATGAATTTTCTTCTGATGAATTTCAATTACTTTTGACGTCTAAAAACTAATAAAGTACAAACTCAGGTGGTGGTTTTGGCTCTTAAGGAGCGTTTTTCCATAGAAAATGTGAAAGACTTGTGAAATGAATTGCATTCGCAAACCGTTGGGCTCACCATAAACTAGCAGAAACTGTAAAGTTTGAACGCAAATTCAATTCTTCAACCCAATTGGAGAGCTCAATACTCAATTCACACGACCAATCCGAGAGGTCAGAAGGCGGTCCGTTGACGCTGATTGGCTTCTCTCACTTCTTGAAAATGTTTCACGAGTTAACCCTTAAAAAACATATCTCACTAATTATAAAGTGAGCTGAATTTCTCATTATGGCCACTAGGGACCGTATCGAAATCATAATCTGCATTTAACCATCCTTATGCTTTACACACACACACACACACACACACACACACAAACCCGGAGCAGTGGGTAGCCTTAAAATGTGTGCAGTTAAGAAATGTTGGTCTAAAATATTGCTCCGGAGATTAGACTGGGTCACTATTTAGACGCATAATTTAAAATTCATAAAAATGTCCATATCCCTGTAATATGTGCCACCTAAATGACGTTCGCTTTAGGTGTGGAGCAAATGGTTCTCAGATCGTCCTGATTAGTGGTGAGGGGGTCCGAGATGCTTCTAGAACCCTGCATGTTGTTCTGGCTGCTGTGTGTGGAGCGCTGGCCCGAGGACACTTTACTGCACACGGACGCCATTCCTCTTCGTATTTCCGAGCGGATGTTGTTGCTGGACAGCACGTAGAGGAGAGGGTTGAACGCGCTGTTGAAGGTGGAAAGTCCGAGGGAGATTTTGTAAGAAGTGTAGATGTTCTGCTGAAAGTGACAGTCGTGCTGCAGCGCGGGGAAGTGAAAGGTAACGGCCCGCAGCAGGAGAAGAACGTGATACGGAGCGAAGCAGACGAGAAACAGCGCCACCACTGCCAGGGACAGGTATCGCACCTTGTCTTTCTGATGCGGCTGGAGTCCGGTGCTGGCTTGGATGTTGGCAAAAATGGCCCTGTTGGTGAAGACCAGGATGGCGAGGGGGGCGCAGAAGCCCACGCAGAAGCGCGAGTAGTTGAATCCCGTGATTTTGGCGGAGCTCTGGCCGGGCTCGAAACAGCGGCGGCTTCCCTCGGCGGCGTCCCCCTCGGACATGACGAACACGGGCACGTGAGCCAAGCCCACCACTAAATAGATGGAAACGGCGACCAGAGCTGCCATTTTCTTCTGCCGGAGCCCCCGAGACTCAATGGCGTAGACCACCGCCACATATCGGTCGATGGACACACAGCACAGCAGAAAGATGCTGATGTACATGTTGGTGAAGAACACAAAGCCGGTCACTTTACAGGCCAGAGAGCTCCAAGGCCACTGGTGGTCCTGGCTGACGTAGGTGGTCCATAAGGGCAGCGTGAAGAGGTAGGTGAGGTCACACACGGACAGGCTCAGCAAGTAGATGCCCAGGACGTTCTTGCGGACCACCTGGCGGAGGGTGAGGTAGACGGTGGCCATGTTGGCTGGCAGACCAATAACGAACACTAGGATGTAGAGCACCATCAGAGGAACGCGGTCCTCGGCGTAGGAGACTTGACACGGCATCATCACGCTCTGATTCACAGGCGGTGTGACGCTCAGGGCCATGGTGGGCTCTAGCATCGCCTCTGAGGAGAAAGCACAAGGAATGACTTACTGAGCTTCTCATATCTGGATCCATTCTTGACATTAATATTGCGGAAGGATCTGGACTGTGGAATATTACCTCAGAAGAGTCTGGAATGTTTTGATTTAGTCTGGTAGATGGAGTTCTGCTAACACTTTATTACGGTACTTGCAGTATTATTCTCAATATTTAGGCAATGCTACAACTCAATGTGTTCGGATTTTGGGCAAACGTTTCGGAAACATTTTTGAGACAGTCTTGACAAATATTTTGTTGTGACATTTATTTTAATAAAGTCATTATTTAATAACATCTATGCATATAAACTATTATTAGCAGTGTCAACTAAACCTTCATTAACAGCAACAACATTATTATCCACTTTTTAGAAATGACAAATAATCTGTATCATGAAATCTAGAGTTAAAACCCATTACTAATTATTTACTAGAATTGTTAAACGTCCAAGATAAACAAAAGATATACGTGTTGTTGTCTTCACAATTCAAATTTTGATTTTATTAATATACAGTATGGCTAATAAAATTCAATGTAGAATCATTGCGGCATATTTAAAATAAACAAAATTGTATAAACTGTAGGTTAATAATCTCCACATTTCACACGCACACACACACACACACACACACACACACACACACACACACACACACACACACTGTGTGAGTGAAACCTGTCATCTTAAATAGAAATTATGTGAAAACCAGTATTAGTCATATTTTGAAACAATCAGTGTGTGGATCTTCAGCAAACATCACAGCAGCAATCAAAGCGGCGACAGCTTCGTGGTCCATTACAAAGACCCCCGTCCTCTTCCTCCCCACCACCACCTGCCCAGCCAGACAAGACAGCTCTGAAATATTCATCAGCACAGGAAGTGGGTGGGACGGGGGGACAGCGCTCGCGAACAGGAACATGCTAGTTGAAAGCACATTTTATTGTGAGAACAAAACTAAATGAAATAGCAATGAGGCACATGCTCATTCTGAACAGAACATTCCACAGAAGAAATTTCCTTTCTGTACGAAAACACTCACTCCACTCACAACTACTCATATCTGAGAGAGAGAGAGAGAGAGAGAGAGAGAGAGAGAGAGAGAGAGAGAGAGAGAGAGAGAGAGAGAGAGAGAGAGAGAGGCGCAGACAGACTGAGACTGAAAAAGAAAAAGACAGAGAGAGACAGACAGACAGTTACAGACAAAGAGAGAGAGAGAAACGGACAGAGAGAAAAAGAAAGAGCCAGATAGAGAGACAGACAGACAGTGACAGACAGACAGAGAGAGAGAGAGAGAGAGAGAGAGAGAGAGAGAGAGAGAGAGAGAGAGAGAGAAACAGACAGAGAGAAAAAGAAAGACAGATAAAGACAGAGAGCTATAGGTGGAGAGACAAGAGAGTGAGAGAGTGAGAGACAAAGTATAACACACGCACAGAGTGACCGACGGAGGAAAGAGAGAGAGATACAAAGATAGATAGAGTAAAGAGAGAGGGGAGACAGACAGACAGACAGACAGACGGGGAGCAGAGGTCTGCAGTTGTGTAACCTGGACCAAGCATCAAACCCGCAGGTTCTGGGTAGTTAACCCAGCCCACTGTGTGACTATCCCATCTTTTCTAAACAAATCGTTTGTAATCTGACAGAAGCCACGTGTGAGTCATATCACTGTCTGGAAGAAGAGACTCTTCTTGCGCCATTTTTGTCACTTATAGTGGAAAGCGACTCGAACCGACACGTTGCAATGACTCGTGTTTAGCGGGCGCCCTAATGCAAAGAAACAGCGGCGCGTTCAAAGTTCCACAATTTTCTTTGGTGTTTTCTGCGTCTCTCGTGGCGAATATGAGCGCAGAAGTGTCAGGCGCGGTGACTCGAGGGTCTGTGAAGGCTTCACCCGCGTGTCCACCTGCATTAGGGTCACACGCCGCCGGTCATGATGCTCGCTCGAGCGGACCAGACACTTCACATCTCCGGGCAGAATCCGCTCAGAGCCAGCCATTCACACACTGACGGAATGGGCAACATTTTTATCAATAAAAGCCAGTTTAACTTAATGAAGAGATTTATCCGTAAAATGAGTAAAAATGACCTTCACTACGTTTCAAAACCGGATAAATAACATTTCATACAAGAAAAGCTTCTAGGTCTTCTAACTTTCTAGATTGCAGAAAACTTGACAAAGAGCAGAATTGTGTGACCTTACCTCCTAAGAGCTGCTATAATTGATTACGCGTCCGACTCCGAGTCATAGTAACGGAAAACGGTCTGCGCGTGGAGGAAGACGTGACGGGTCCACGGCTCCAGCGCGTAAAATGATCGAGTGGAGCGCGCGCAAACTCTGTTCCGCTCGAGATCACGTGGTCAAGGCACTTCTCCTTCCACGTGCGCAGCTATAAAGAGGTTACTTATGAATGAAAATGAACATGATAAAAAATAGAAATGCTATTTCGATAAATGAAGTCAAGCAAAGGAGTTACAAACACACACTAGCTGCTCACATTATGACTCACACAATCGGTTGTAATCGGATACATTAATACATTTTGTTGAAATTAACACGGTCTTTCGAAAAGACCCCCGCCACCAGTCCAACCAACTACTCATTTAAACTAGTCGCCCGTAACCAACGTATGTAACCAACAGCAAGTACTTACACAATAGGAAGCATTAGTAAAAACCTTAGGATAATAAAAAAAATATTTCGAGTACCAGACGATTAAGGTGTTGCAGTTGCACACGTTGAATTATTTTTGTTTGGTTTTGATATTTTAATTAGGATTGTAGGACTGGGACTTTAATTCAATTTTTTCTCATTTCATTTTACTTTAGCGGAACATTCTTATACAAACAAACGGTTTTTATTCAAGTGAAAAAATATTTAAAGTGCCACATTAACCACAGAAACTAAAGAATCATGTTTTTTTTATTATATAAAAAGCAGCATGAGAAATAAGGAATGCTCAAAAGTTCATACTGGCAACATATAAATAACATATACAACGCATTGCATTCACAAACTCTTCTCTAATTCTAGAAACGTTCACCTGTACAGTTGGCGGAAGGACACTTCGCTATACAATTAAACCGATCAGATAATCTGGATTAATCCGGAGCTGCTTCTTCGGATTTCTCCATTCCAGTTCATGCTTCAACTCGAACAGGGTTACAAGTTAAAACCAACAGATATTCTGTGCAACATTGTCTGTGTGAGACACATTCAAATTTCCTGTTTTGACGTGTTCTAGAAGCTGTGCCTCAGTTCTTCCATCTGATTTGCTGATAAGACAAAGAAACCACACAGAAAATATTATTAAAACCATTAAAACTGCTTCAACGCTCAAGCTTCACACGTCTATTAATAAAAGTTTTGTTCTCAGAGTCCGAACTCATAGCAGAACTATCCATATTTAACATATGCAAATATAAGTGCCTCTTTTCTATACAACTTTAGTGCTTTTATACGCAAATCTCAAATATGTACGTAAATACAGTACAAGCGCAGATTTTACACATTTCACATCCCAAATAAATGGAATGTCATCTTTATGTAGCGCTTCTGCTTTGTGTCCTCTTTTATTTCTTTAAACAATGGTTCCGGACGCAGACATGCATCTATGCTTTTATTGGCAGATAAACAGAAATAAAGTAAAAGTTACAAGTTAGGTTTGTCAAAAGAAGTATTGCTAAGAGAAGTATATAGCCAGAAGTTTAGGTTTCTGGAAAGTCAGAACACCAAGAAAGTGATGAATTGCTTATGTTTGCCAATAAAAAAAGTGGGGGCGCTAATAATTGTAATTAAAAATGATAATGAAATATTTGACACATTTTCAACCTAATGAATGAGAAAAAGACGTCTTCGGTTTCTATCCTACCCCATTACTGAGCAGATCTTGGACCTTCCTGTACTCAAAGGAGTCTCGCTCCAACTTCTCCCCATACACAATCAGCTGCTGGCGGTCCTTCAGGTCTCTGTAAGACTGACCGGACAGAACATACGGCTGATGAACAACACGCAACACCAAGCATCGGACGGCGAGGTGGAAACAAACCCACATTGATGACGATCTCATGGCATTTGTGCTTCAGAGCCAGACTGAGCTTAAGCTCGGGGTCGTCGATGAGGCCGATGTACTCCTGAAGCACCTGAGGAAACGTGACGCTTCATTGGCATTGGCATCATTCATGAAATTTTTATGAAGAAAAAATGAAGTTTTACCAAAAAAAATATGTTACCAAATTCAAACTACCATATTTCACACATTCGGCAGCGATTTATCATTTGTTGCATGAAGCCAACCAAAAAACCTACCAGACGCATTCACAATAATTCAACATTGATCCATTGTAACATTTTGTTACAATTTTGCTCCATTATTTCAGTTCATCCATCATTTAAATTTAGGAAGTCTTTAAAGCGATAGTGAAATTTCAAAGGGATTTTGATGCCACGTGTGAGCGGATTCTCTCGTCTGAGGCCTTCAGTCGTCCAATCAGCTCGCAGCGGTTGACGTTCATCGGGAATGAGTTCTGAGACACCCGAGGAGATGAAGATCCATGTTGATGGAGATTTGTAGAAAAGAAGCTACGGCAATTACGTAAACCCCCCCAAAAAACATTTTCTAGTTGCTTTCTCTGTGTTTAACACATTGTTCAGTAACAATTTAAAAGACAAAAGTCCTTTAAATTAGTCAACTAGGTTTAATAGTCCATTTTGACTCCTTTATGTGTTATTATAATTCCCATTTAATTTTGTATAATATGTTTTGTAATGCTCCGACAGTCAAAAAAACTGCTGCCACTATACCACCCCAGTCTCTCTAGAACATTGTGACAAAATGTATGTGTCACATGAAAAAAAAATACATGACTTTATGTGTTACACTAAAAGAAAAATCTGTTAACAAGCTCAACCAAAGTGTATACTATACATGAGGCAAACAAGATTATAATACGCAGTCAATTTCTATAAACTCTGAGGTTTTTGAGTGCACCTTATAGTCCAGGAAATACGACAATTAAAAAAAAAAGTTTTATACCAGTATAGGCGCATTGTTTTTCTGCAGGACATCCACCACCGTGTGAAAGCCGACCGGCGATCTCTTCTTGGTGTATCCCAGCCAGTTTTTAGTGTTAAACAAACTGTCCACGTCACACCACGACTTCAACTTGGCTCGAGCACCAAGAGCTGTGAGAACATACTGCTTTTCTGAAATCTACCACAGAAACACATTTTAAAAAAACAAAAAACTACCAATTAAACAAAAAATGTAAGTGGTTGTACAAACGTTACATTTGTGAGTTCATAAAAAATGCACCCAACTATAACTTCTTTTTAATTTACCTTTTTTACTTTAGTTGTTGTAAAAAGAAACTTTGTTTTATACACTTTATTATTATAGAATTGGTATTTATGTTATACCATAGTTTACCGTAGTCTTTTTTGGGTGTAACGTTTATACCACTGTACAGTGTTAGTGGAAAGAAAAGTGAAAGTAGGGGAAAGTGGCCAATTGTGGTCGAAGAACATACAATATGTTACACACACACACACAAACCCGGAGCGGTGGGCAGTTTTAAGCCATAAGTGCCCAGTGCGCAAATTAACAAATGTGGAAATTATGTTAATTTTGCAAAATTAACTTTCTTTTAAATATTGTGTGTGTTTGTGTATTCAGCATGTTTTTGAGTTCATCTTACCCTGAATGTTTTTCGAATGCTTGCAGGGCTGCTATAAGTCCCCTGTAGTAGAAACAAATAGAAAGTTAGTGTTATAATAATAATAATAATAATAATAATAATAATAATAATAATAACAATAATAATAATAATAATGCTAACAACAACAACAACAACGACAAAAACAACAACAATAATAATAAAGCAACATTTTATTAATAAAGCCCTTAACAAATGCAAACATGCAAATCTCAGAGTGCTAATGTGTAAGTTGAAAAAAAAAAAATCCAAATCTTCTTTCAGTTTTACAAACACACACACCCACACACACACACACACTCAATATAAGAGCAGAAAACACACTTCTGGTTCTCCGTAATGGTAGAAGCAGGAGTAATACAGCGTGGTGATCATTGGCATGTTGAGGATAGATGCTTTTCTAGGAAACTTTTTGAAAATGTCCGTCCCTGCCTTCTTGTCATTAGCCTGGGAAATAAAACACACAAACAGATTTGCAGTGAACTATTGCAAGCATGTCAATTCTCGTAGCATTTCCTGCTCGCCGTCTTTCACACATCCTGTTTCACTAGCTGCACACAAGCGTCAAGAAACCTCAAACCTCTGCTAGTTTACAACAGACGTGTGATTCATACAGTGAAGCTCACGGTTCCCAGTTGCTCACAAGCGGCCAAACGAAACATGGTGGCCATGTATTTCATAATCAGAAGGAAACATCTGCAAAGGAACCCGAAGTTGCTCACTTCCCTGTAGCACATCACTCCGTACTTACAGACAGGAAAGAGGAAGATGGAATAGTGATGTGAAGTCAAAATCAACTCTTGGATTTTAATCTCCTCACCTCAATGATGATTTGTCGTTCAAGCAGCGTGTAATGGTCTTGAACGTGTGTGGCATCGTCTTGAGAGAAAGGAAGACTAAAGGAAATTGGAGTCACACTTTAGAAGATCATCCATCCACCCATTCGTTCGTTCTCTGTGAAATGGTTTACCTGAGACACGTTTTGAGGAAATCTTTTTTACATTCTGCATCCTTAATGTTCAAGTGTTGCTTGTACTGCATGACCTGCGCACATACAAATGAAGGGAGATGTTTTAGTTTCTGGAACAAAAGTTATGAATTTATTATAGTCTCAGCAACTTCTAAAAAGTAAAAAGCAATTTCAGCTTTTTAACTTCCACATATTTTCAACCAAAAAACCCTTCACTTTTAAAGTTTCAGTCAACATAGTTGTTAAGTAAATAGTGTGGAACCAATAAATGAAGATTAAAAAGTAGAAATAGAATAGAAGAAATAGTTGAATAATTATGTCTTGAAAGTTGTCTTTGTAAAATGTATTACAATTATTTATTATAATAATTTGTAAAATTTATTACTAATATTATTAGCAATAATGACAGAAAACCAACATAAAAATGGCTCAACACTAACCAAAAGCTGTTCTTTCTGTACTGTATTTATATAAAAAGGAATCAGAGGCCATGAGCGGAGAAAACAAATAAAGAACTATTGCCCAATAATTTGATGAAAAAAAAAGAATTGCAAAACAAAACGTGAAACGTATTTTGGAGCAACCCAGATTAGTTCATGTGGTCTGTGAGTTACATTATACGAAACTGTTTAGAAAGTCAGGATTGCTTGAGTATTGACTAATGAGTGCAGCTCTTACCGCCACGTCTTCTGTTCTTCCAAGTGCCCTACGTTACAGCCACGGCAATATGCAAAGATATGAAAACAGAAATGTTACTGAGAAATAATTGTCTTTTAAACTGGTTTGACTTTTTAGTCTTTAACAAGAGATATAAAATCACTTTAATACATTTAATTACTCTCAAAGTCTTTCTGTCACATGAAAAACGTATTTAGCTTTTTGGTCCAAATGAAAAGTGTATGTGAGAATAAGAAGATATAGTGTGCATATATTTATACACCGGTGTATGTATGTACGTATGTACATATGTATGTGTATATACTGTATATATGTATATACATAAAATGCCTCTAAAGGTATTATAAAAGGCTAAATTCAAGAAAAAATATTTTATTATTTATTAATTTGTGGGCTTGGTAAATACATACATAATAGGAATGTATGCTGGTTTAATAGAGTCTGAACCCAGTTCTGATCTTTCTGAATCAAGATACATTATCTTAAAGCGTCTTGCTTGATGACATACTTTGATGTAAATTAGAATTTAGAAAAGATAATGTCCTTTAATAATAATAATAATAATAATAATTGAACCTTTATTAGTCCCTCAGTGGGGAAATTTTTTCTCTGCATTTAACCCATCCGATCAGCCACCGATATGTGATATAAAATAATATAATTAAAATAAGTGAAGTCTACAAGAGAGAGAAAGAAAGAAAAAGAGAAAAAGTGTTTTGTCCGGTGAGATTGGTGTGTTGATGTGACTATGAATATGTGGATGTGTGTGTGTGAGAAACAGCGGTTTGAATTTATGATTGTGTGTGTTTTGGGTGAATGACTGTGTATATAGGATCAATATTAAATAACTTGAAACAAAAAGTTATGATTGGGACATATCTAATATACAGTATATTCCTAATATCATAATTTAGTTTCAAGGTAAACACAGCACTGAACATTTCCCTAAAGAACAAAACAAAAAATAATAATGAATAGCTGTTATTTGTGGAAAGAAGTGTACCATAAACGTACTTGTATAACTCCAACAGAAGCGTCTGTTCTTCCATCTCTTTTAAATAGTGAACGTAATGACGCAACGCCACGTCCCTCGCCATCAACTCCCGAAAGAGAATTTCTGCAGGTAAGAACACAAAACACAGCATATCAAAAATGTACTTTGCGGAAAAAACTGTGAAATACCGATGTCTCACCTTTACTTAATGACTTCTTTAAATATATCAAAACCTGTGTAGAGAAAACACACACCATCAGCACAACGTCCAGTTGTTGGACTTTACCGTCACGACTTCAGACGCACAGCCGTGATTATGTTTCCATCAGAAACCGAAACGGCTTCATCCAGCAGAGAGAGTTTGTCCTGGAGAGAACGGAACATTTCCAAAGAGAACGTCTGTTGGGAAGAAAAACATCACAGTTAGGAAACACAAGATGATATTTACTGTCATTTAAAAACAAGAATAAACTCCAAATACTGTCATTAAAAATTAACAGTGGCATTGAAACTGCAAATTTGAAAGCATTGAAAAGGCAAACAAAAAGGAATCAAGATCAACCTCGGCATATCAAATTTATTCTGTTCTGTATTTTTAAATTAACATAATAACACATTTAAATTCAGACTATAAGTAGAACTGGAATATAAAGCGCACAGTTAAAAAACATTTTTAATCATTTTTAACATATAAGGCGGGTGCTATATTTTATACTATATTTTAAAAATATTACACTTGTAATTATAGTACTATATAGACCAATAATTACACTAGTTTTATTGTCAATTTGGATTGGATTGAAACGTTTTTGTAATCATACCCAAACATTCAGCATATGTAAAGAGTTGGGAAAATACAAAAAAGTAAAAGAAAATATGCCAAGAAAAAAAACTAGAGAAATATACAAAAGTGTAAAAGAGGGTAAATAAAAAAAAAAAAAAAACAATCTGCTGCCATTGGAAACGGCAAACTGATTTTTTCCATTATTAGCTCTTTGTCGCCACCTACCCGTCCTTTCTGCATTCTCCTGACAGTTTCCTCTGGACTCAAGTCAGCGACAATGTCCTAAGTTACAAAAAGCAAATCAGTAGAAAATTTGCCTTTTATTTGAGCTCAACTAACTAATAATACGTTTCTAAACACAAAACCTTTCCATCAGACTTTGGTCTCCGCAGCTCAGGAGCGTATGTTCTAGCAGATGTCTCACTAAAAGCTAGACAAAAAGAATATTATTTATGTGCATAAAGTTATGAATAATTATGATGATTGATGATGATATGATGATATAATTACATATAAAAATGTTATTCATTTAAATTATTTACATGAATAATATAATATAATGATATTGGGAAGAAAAGAAATATATATATATATATATATATATATTTTTTTTTTTTTACCTAAATTATTATAATATATAAATAAATATATTTTATATATCATAAATTTTTTGCCAACTTACATTCTGAGAATGACTGAAAAGAACTTGGCTTGTTCTTTGCTGCAATGAAAAAAAAAAGTGAGAACCAACACAAAAAAAGTACTAACAATAAAAAAGTTCCAAATGACTCACCTCTAAACAAAGAACTGAGGGAATATCCAGATCCCTGTTTGGTCAGTGATGGAGTGGTGGCTATTTTAGGAAAACTCTGCTCATTCCCTGAGCGGATACTGGACGCCGTCTCCTTAACCGACAATGAGATGCCTTCAAACAAGCAAAATAAAGGAGTTTAAAACTATATACAGTTGAACGGAAAACTCTTGAGAACAACATACTTTCCACAGGTTCTCCACTCCAGCTGACCACGTCATCTTCATCATCATCATCCACCAGGATGCTGTTCACAGCCCTTTTCGACTCCCTGAGCTTCAAAACGACAACATGTATGTATCAATATAATGCCAGAGTAAGACCTGAACCTACTTAGAGAAGGACACACACGCACGCACGCACACACACACACACACACACACACACACACACACCAAGGAACATGTAGAAATGAGGGTATAAGCAGGGTATCATCTGCACAGTGGAGTGGGACACCAGGCTTAACAGCAGAGAGACAGTTGACAAGATTGAAAGCAGAATGAATGGATAGAGGCACAAACAGATAAAATGTTTGATATGGATAGATAGAATGACTGACGGACGGACGGACAGACAGACAGACTTGTGAAACTTGTGACGGGAGATAAAAACATTTACAAAATGATAAAAAAAAAAAGAAACAAGTAATTTTTTACTGGGCAATATTTTGTAGTGACTTTTGAAAAAGTAAATAAATTAATACAATCCATAGGTGTGAGTGAGAGTGTGAATGTGTGTCCTGCTCTGTGATTGGTGGGTCATCAATGCAGTCATCAATGCAGGGTGTATCTTGTCTTTAGGCCTAGTGTTGCTGGAATTGGCTACAGCTCCTTGTGGGTGTTTTACGATAGTAGTGTAGTTAATGTATTAACTTTATTTAGTAAGCGTCAAAGAAAATGTTTATACACTATTCATTTCAGTTGAAGTGTATTTGCACGTTTAGCACTTTTCTCAGTCCCAGTCTAACTCAAACCCACTGTGCAGAATTAGGAAAAAACAAAGTTATTTACAATTGTGTCCATCGTTCATTGGTGTTAAGATTATGGGCTATGACCAGTGAGCAAGCTACAATCGCGACAGTGGCTAGGAAAACTAAACCAGCTTGAAAATTTACAAATGCAAAAACAATCCCTTAAATTAAACTGCCTTCCTATACAATTAGAAAGCAAAAGAACCGGGAAATAAAAATACAAGCACGAGTACCATTTAATACACAGAAGAGCACAGACATGCGTAAACTGTCGAACAGGGCGGTGTGCTGTTAAACCTACCCGTGAAAACTCGTCATCGTCATCGTCGAACGTGAAAGCTTTAAACTTGGAACTGTTCCAGTACTCGTCGTCTTCTGGTTTGGCGCGTGACATCTGCGAATATTACAATGGTCACAAAACCGATGCATGATTAAAATCATATACAAATATATTACAGCTACGGCAGTTTTCGTTATGTAGAATAAAATCACGAAAGACGCATTCGGAGCAAAGTTTATATGATTAAAGGGGTTTGTGTAATGTTTTGAAAAAAAAAAAGCTTTAAACTGACGACTTGTAAACATCCATGGCTGGGAATATTTCGTTGACACGCCCGGACTGGTTGTATTATTCTAGGAATCGCGGTAAAACACAATAATAAAATGACAAAAATGTCAAATGTGTTACTTTATATAGACTCATCGGACGAACCTTCAAAAAATCGCCGAAATCTGACAGATAAAGCGACTGCGGTATTCTTCGTTTACTTCCTGTATTCAAAATAAAAGTCCCCGACCCTGGACATATAAAAGCACATACTATGGCTAAAAAGTCGTTGCACATAAATAATACTTCACATAACTTGTGCTAATATTTTCTAAAATTACGTATATGGTTACTTATTTGACTAAACTGGTTTGTTTTTTCAAATTTTTATTTGCCTCACACAATTCCAACATAAAAAAAAAAAAAATCGAAATTTTAGATTCGACATTTGTGCAATGTTGAAGTCATCATGACGCCAGGCTAAACTGGATGAACAAAAAACGTTTTTAATAGATTTAATATCACGACCGATAAATGCACACGTGTATCCTCTCAGACGAAACCGTAATATTTCACACTCATCTGAAATCGATAGCAACATCACAACAGGGACTTTTTTATTGTTCATTTAAATTTGTGGCTAACAATTCAAATAATTACAAAGATTCCTGTGATTTTTTTCTTCTCCATTTAAAGTAAAAGCAGTGTTGTTCCGAGGATAAACATTCTGATCAATTCGAAGGGACATGAGGTACAAGAGAGAGAAAAAAAACAAAATTCACACAAAATTGTATTCTTGGACATTAAAATAAGCAAGTGTCTTACAGTGTTGCAGAAATGAGAGGAACGTCGTTGACTTCACCACCTGGTTTGTTAAAACCACTGAAATGCTTTAGCGGACACTTTCTCGCTTTAATCTTGGCACTGAAGGCGCACGATCAATGATGACAAGGCGGCCATGTTTGGATCCAACGCATCTTCCCATCCTCATGTCACCAGCAGTCCGAGGAAAGTCTTTGAGGTGATGGTCCCAAATGCTCAGTGTGAAACCTCATAACGACCGTATCACATTAATATTAAACCTTTTCCTTAACAGAGCGCACAAAGCAGAAATAGCAGCTTTAAAAAGTACTACTAAAATCCTAGAAGTTTTAGCAGTGTGCCGTTCTGTAGTATTAATAAAACACTTGTCTATAGGTTGACTGCTCCACGTTTACGATTCTCTTCAGGGGAAAGCATCTAAGTTAAAACAGGAATATCGTGAAAACCTGAACGCAAAACTGGAGATTATTAGATGATAAAAGTGCCCTCTGGTTTCTCATCCATCTATTGCTCGCGATAAGAGGTGAGCAGCACGGCTCGGTCACGAGGCCCGTGAACTTGTGCTAATAATGCATTGAAACAACAAGGTCACCGTCATATATCGCCCTCCTGCTTGGAGGACATCGCGAAAATATACATTTAAAAACACAAGTCTCTTCCTGTCAATTCTGCAGTCCAACAGGAAGCGGAGGATTTTTTGACATTCGATGGAGCTATTTTTTTTTCCACACAGCAGGTGCATGTTCTTTTACTAAAGTAAATAATAATTATATAAAAATGGATCATTGAAATTAAAGTTAAGTCCACCATACTGCTAAATCTGACCCTGTTATTGTAACGCCTCACCGTCTCCACCAGGGGGCAGGCTTTGATTATTTATTTATTTTTTGGTGCCTCTGGATCGCTGAGCTGTCCTAACCAATAGGAGCTCGTTCCACTTGTGGTGTTAAATCCCGTCTACCCAACAACAGGAACTTGGATAAACCGAATGGCCCTTGTGGTGGGAGACCAGGTGACATAGAAGTTATGGCACTTCTTCGCAAGTCCTAGAGTGGATACATATAAAGGGCGTCTGGGATCGGTGCAGATCATCAAAACAAAACGAAAAAAGTGTTGTTCTTTTTCAGCCATCCAGGCTTTGATCCAGGCTGTCCAGGGTCAGCTGACTGCGGTGTGGAGAGTTGGGGCTCGGGGGGCTGCTGGGGTTGGAACTGTTGGAGGGGGTGGAATGTTTGGTGGAGTCGGAGTCGGGCTGCAGGAGACAGAAAACAGACACAAATCAGGATTAGTGCATTTGTTGCCGGTTATTTGCTAGGATTTCAAATCAAGGATGTCCTCAACATCCTTCATCCCCAACAAGTGATGGCTGCATTTAGGACGAGTGTTGTGGAAAAAACTGGGTTAGTTATTACAAAATCAGGCCACAAGAAAAATGTCTCAGACCAAAAGCATCACTCATGCTTATTCCCCCCCAAACCAGAGAGTGTAAATAAACCTTGGAAGCTCATGAGAAGACATGTACCTCTCTGTCATAGTCCTGATCTTGATCGGAAATGCTGCGGGACGACCCAGCTCCTCCAAAATCTCCTCCACCTTCACACAAAACAAGATTAGAGCCACAAGTAGGTTTGTAGAGGGTGTGAGGAGCATCACTCACCGGAGGCGGTCCGAGTGATGTGCGTCTTGCTCCTCTGGTGCCGAGAGATGCTGGACAAAGGCCTCGGCTTGTCTTTAGAAAGGTCGTCCTGAGATGATGGCATCACACTCTACACGGAGAAAACCAGAAGTCAAAAACCCATGGGATGAGGCTGCTGTAACAGAAGAACTAGTCCAAACATTGCTTTTGGATGTGTTAAACACACAAGACACATGTGTCGCGTTGAACCCAGAACATTCCTATGAGGTCGTCAGATCATGAAGCCGAGCATTAACACGTGCTTACGGTGATTTAGCTCCTCAAACAAAAGCTCTGTTCGGCAACCAAGTGGCCTGCTACGAGAACATCCCCGGCTAATAAAATTATGGATTGATGGAAAATATTCCCAGCGTTTGATGCTGGTGTCTTCAGCCACAATATTTACTCTGAAAGTGGATTATAGGCTTTATTTGTTTAACCTCTCAGAACGTCAGTCGGATAGTCAGAATTCAGAAATGCTGGTGAAGTGGACGCTCCAGTAGAGCTAATTGTAGATAAACCAATAAACATGTTTTTTTAAACCTTAACCAATTTTACTGGATAGGTTTGTAGTTCTAACGGTTTGATAAATATATAAAACTACAAATCAAACAATTTCTTACAGTAAGTTTTGGTTATTTAACCACCGATTAAACGGACCAAACGCTTGTTCCTGCCGAATCCTAAAAAAATTAAGCTAATTGTTTTTTACTTTAATAACTGTACTAATTTATTAATAGTATTTATAGTAGTATACCCAACAATATTTGTATATCGCGACAAAACGTGACAAAAATATGAAAAGCACAAGTCTGGCCAGTGACTTAGGGATCATGACGCTGCAATTGTTGCAAGAAGTTCAGAGAAACACAATGCCATCGGACGACCAGATTTGTGGTGATGAAGATGTCGATGATGATGAAGATGCCTCTAAATCATTAAGCAGGGAGATTAATGTCTCGTCGCTGCAGTAGAAGCTTGTGGTAAGTTATTTTTTGGAAGGAACATTGACGGTAATTTATTGAGAACTTTATTATGTGTCCCCAGTTTATAAATGTATTTTTTAATTTACAAAGATTGTAAGCAACAGTTCTTGGACACATGTTTGCCAAAGGTGTCTCTCCAACATGCTCACAGTGACGTTTGCATGTCACGTACAGTATTACGACTTATCTCAACTTATTTTGGGGCAATCAGAGCAACTAGTTGTGTGGACCAAAACAATCTAGTCCCGATTAAGTGTGAATTATTGAAGTGAACACTATTTTGGCAATCACACAATGTGACGTGATTTGGTCCAAAATTTGTTATACGCTCATATACGACTCTAAAGAGAAAACTGTAACAGCTTGTATTTTTCTTTCACTGGGATTTTAATATCCGTTAAAGACTTTCTCATAAGGCTCAATCTCAGCAGTTCACTTGGTCTCGGAACAGATTCCAAAGATTCCACTATCGGAAGCAGCAAGAAATTCTGCTCAACATATAGACTAAGAAAACGATTTTTTTAAACTCAACGTGAATAAATCACCATAGGAATGAACAGGCGTTCAACCGGACAGGAATGAAGGCAAAAAGGAGGAGAGGGAGGAAAGGAAGTCCAGGGTGAGGAGGGATCGGGAATGGGGAGGAAGAGGAAAAAGGGTGGGGAGGGGTGTTGCTAGCCTACCCTTCCCAGAGAGGATGTGGAAGGAGAGGAGGAGGAAGAGGAGAACTGAAGCAGGCTCTGCTGAGAGGAAGGCTCTTTCTGCAGATAGAGCTCGGCAGAGACGGAGCTCATGTGATAGACGTGCTCAAAGTTGGTCGGTGGGGAGATCAAGGCATGGTGGCGAGAGGATGAGGGGGAGGGAGCCTCACTCTGCTGCTGCCACGGCAACCAGAGGACGGAAGGAGAGAAGTGAGCAGGAGAAAAAGAGAGAGAGAGAGAAAGGGGTGTGAGGGTGGAGAAGTGGGGCAAAAAGACATGCAGTGAGACGGGAAACACTTTAGTGCTCGGCTGTAGGAGGAAAGAAAAGGATGTTGCGATGAGTAGATGAAGGGTCGGGTTGAGAATGCTGGACCAAGTTCCTGGTTAATTCATATGCAATTATTTAGAATAAATGGGTGTTTCTTAATCTCATTTTGAAAAATCAAATGACTTTGTGAAATAACTTGACTGAAACTGCATTAAGACTGCAGGTATGTTTTTTTCCACTGGAATATTTTGAGGAATTATCATAATAATTCAGACTAGAAAGAACACTTAAAACACTTTAAAAAAAAACTATAATACTACGGTGCTTAAAAATTATTTATAATGCGGACAAAAAGGTGTGAGCTATATGTGGCAAAAAATTAGTAAAAAGAGGTTTATTAATGGTGCACCTTATAATCAGAATTTTTTTTGTCAATAATCAAAAATATATTTAATATCGAATAAACCCAGTCCCAGTGACTTTTAGTTTGTAAGAAGGCAGAGTTCTGACATCATGTGAATGTAGAAAAAGTCCTAAATATGACCGAATCCTTATTCATGTGTGTTTGCCTGATTTCTTAAGAATAATGCAATGGAAAAACTATAATACATATGAAAAAATATTAAATAAACTGAATATGTTTCATTATGCTTCATGATTTCAAATCTGCTGATTTTGTCTCATTCTTACTTCTTGTTCTTGTTTGCAGACCAAACGGTATCTTAACTCCTTTTTCAATACCATAAAAATCATTAATTTTAATGAATTATGAATTTGCATCAGTTCTACATCCAAACAATTTTCCCATAAGGCCTCTCTTTACCCCGTATTAGACCAAATGAGCTAAAAAACACATCAAAATTTCTAAAGTGCCATTCTCCATTCCACATCTGCACCGTCACATGATGTTCAGATCATCTAAATTACCAGTGGCAGATCCATGAGAACCTGCATGCCATCTCCGGGACCCATGTGAGCCACGTGGTTAAAATTGGTGGGATTGGAGATCATCTTAGACCTAATAGTAGGATCCATTAACATCGCCCTGTTAAAAAAACAACCAGTCATGAAAGGGAATTAAATGAGCAGACGGTGGTGTGGGAATCTACAGCAGAAGCCATCAGACCTTCTCTGCTGCAACCGTTCCTCCTCGGGCACTTTGAAGAGGAACTTCCTCTTGCTGCGTGTCCTCACCATCAGCTTCTTGCTGTTGTCTGAGGTCTCTGGGATGGCCAGGTCGCAGCCGTCTGTTGAAACAAGAGGGTTTTGAGCGTGTTGTGTGGAACTTGTCGGCATGGCGCCGAGAGTAGGTGTGACAAATGAGATCAAGTCAGTCTCCACAACAAAAGAGTCTTTATCAAGACAGCGATCTAATGGAGCAGAATGGTGGAGCAGCCAGACTCACTACCTGACCGCCTTGGTGAGAAACATCTACATGACATTAAAAAAAAATGAAAAAATAAATTAATAAATAAAAATCGCTTCTTGAACAAATTTTAGGGGATTTTCTTTTGTCACAAGACAAATAAATATGTTGACTGTTTGAAATATTGATGTTAATGTTATATTAAAGAAAGAAAAGAAATACTTTTCCATACAAAAATGCACAGTTGAGAGTTGTTAAACTGAATTAGCAATGTGTTTGCAATGTGTTCAAACACTAACTCAATTTGAGAAAATATCTTTCGTAGTCATTATAGTCATTATCTTAACACCAACAAACAATTAATAAATTGCAACAATCTTCTATTTTTTTACATTTTCACACATACGCTTTAAGACAGTTGTAAAAAGCGCCTTACAAATGCACTGAACTTGAACTGTGTATTTGACCCGCCCACAGATGATGATATCTTTAAACCGGCTCTTATATACACACCTTGCAAATTGTGCTCACAAATTAAAATTTGCAATTAATTGTTCCCATTCCTGGGTGTTGATGACTATTGCAACGCATTGCAAATGTAATTCAACAACTCTTTCTAAAAGTGTCTGGAAAAAACGCCCCATAGTAACCAACTGCCAAAAAAAATCCTATATCTGTCATTATACTGACTTTAAAGTTTTAAGTCAGGTTAAGAATCTAAAGGCCTTGAGGTGTCAAGCGTGTTCAAACTTGCTTGTAAATAATTGGCAAGAGAGGCGGATCGTTTTGATTCAGATTATTCCAGAATTTTGAAAAAAAAAAAAAACTCTTTGTGATTTAACCAGACTTAGTTACAATTAAGTACAACACTCCCAAGGCCAGGGAGGTCTGGAAGGTGTGTGGGCTTGCCAGGAATAATCGCTATGAGACACGTAGGTGGAAGTGACTGACACTCTTGTGCTGAACAAATGTCTCTTTCCAGAACTATCGCAGCAGCGACTGACGGCAGCACAAATCAAACGCCCAGAGTCAGGAACGGGGTGTGGGTGACACACGTCGGGCGGAATCAGACCTGAGGAGTTGCTGCTGAAGTAGATGAGGTGGGGTTGTTCACAGCCCAACATGTTCAGACTGCCCTCCACGTTTAAAGGCCGAATCTGCACGGCACAAAGTCAGAGTCAGATTGTCCGATCACATAAATTAAAAGCGGTTTCAGGATTCAACGATTAGACTTTACCTTTCTCAGCGAAATAGTCTGAACCCATTCTGTGGTGTGAACGTCGAACACGTCGACTCCATAATCACTGTACACCGTCAGGTAGTTGGAGTTGGAGCCTGGAAAGAGAACAGACGAAGGTTTAAAATCTGTCTTTTCGGATCAGAAAACCGCAGCAGGTTGGTATTCTCACGGGAATCCTTGAGTTTTGTGTAACTGGGTCAGAGGCGGAATAAATCTGTGTCTCACTGTTTAGAGTACAACAATTTACTCACGTGTACACATGGTGTTGGCATGTCACAATGCTTTTGTTTATAATGTTTCCATTATTTATATATAAAATAATGAAAATTCTTTCTAAATATAAAATGAAAGCGAGTCATTGCGAGACTAATCCGACAAACACACTCGATCAGAATTAAAACCAACACAAACTGTAATACTAAATGCTACAAATTGCATAAATAACAAAAAAATACATGTTATATATACATATATATATGCGTGTGTGTGTGTGTGTGTGTGTGTTTTTTTATTATATATACACATCGAGTGTCTCAAAGCAGAAAGAAATACAGTATATTTAAATAGTATATTATTTTCTGCTTTGAGATAGTCTGCACCTGGGAAAAAGAAGATTTTATAAATAAATTGAAATTGAGATCTACACACACACACACACGCATGTGAAAATAAGTTATTACTATTTTATTTACAACTTATATAATATAAAAAAAGAGTATATAATATAAGAGTATACTAGTATAAAAGTATCCATTTCAAATCAATTGTCCTAAACTTCCTCTTTTTTCCCTCTTCTCATAATTTCGATTCTTTCTCACTCCTCCTTTCCTCCAAGTCTATACATGAAAATCACTGGAATTTAGAAACATACACACCCACACACCCACACACACACACACACACACAGTTGCCTGGTTACGGCCATCAATGACGTCTGTCAGACACGTACTGCAAGCGAGAGGCGTGGCGGGCCACATCAGCTCCTGCGTTCGTGAGCGTCGGCCTTGTGCGTCCACGTAGACTCCCAGCTGACTGAAGCACAACAGCAGTTCATTGGTTCCCACTTCCATGGCGTGTAGAGCGTCCAGAGGTTGCTGGGCCAGAAAGGCTAGCGAGGGGTCTCCGGGGCTCACGAGGCTCACGGGCGAGGACTCTCCCTGCATCGCCAACAGGGCGAAGCCTGACGGGTAACCCACGCACAGCCGCTCGCGAACTATCCCCAGCCACTGGGCAACGCCGGGCGCCTGGACCTCCCAAAGCTTGCGGTGGTACGGTTTAGCACGTGTGATTTCGTAGCACAGGACCTGCCGCTTCACTCCGGCCAGGAGACATGCAGGACCACCGGGGCGAAGGGTTCCGATGGTCAGGGCCTGGCAGCCTCTTGTTTCCGTCAGCTTGGCATCAAACGTAGCTTCTGCTCCTTCTAGCGCCGCCCAGGGGCAGAGATGGACATGGCGATTGCGACCGCAAAGTAGGGCGATGATCTTCTCTTTGGGGATGAGCTCGATCTGACAGACCTTCCTACAGTCGGCAGCACGAACAATCACTGAAAAACAACCAGGAAAGCGTAAATCTTCACGGCCTGAAAGCCAAGCAGACCATGTGAACTGCAAAAAATAAATTATTGACAAGACAAAAAATCTGGAATTTTGACAATAAATCTTGGTTTTTTTTTCTTATTAGATAAATAAGAAAAAGGTTACTATTAAGAGCAAAATATTACTCTGCTTGTTTTTGTTATTTTACACTGAATTGAGACATTTTACACTGACAAGTAGACATTATTTTAACACAGAACTTCCTGAAACAAGAAATGTCACGTCATTCTATTTTAAGAACACAATGTTTCTCATTTTAAAAAACAACTACCTTTATTATACTAAAGAAACAAATCTGCCATGTAAAAATATTTTTTTACTTGTTTCAAGCCATCTAACCAAGTAAAATTTTCTCAACCCATTGGAAGATAATTTTACTTTATTAAAGTTTTTATTATTCATGTTGTTTTTAATTTTTTCCATATGGGTTTTTTGCAGTGTGTTCCGTACCATCTCTGGTGATCTCCACAACAAACAGGCCTTCTTCTGTCCCCAAGGCGATTCGTTCTCGATCTTTAGAAGCAGAAAGTAAATTACTTAAAATGTACAATTCTCGAATTTTAAGTCCAAGCCCAAATTAAAAGTCTTTAGCACTATTGGCTATATTAATGCCAATATGGTTCTTGTGGTTCACAATTTTATATTTTATAACAATTAAAAATCAAAAACATAAACCAAAGACAAAAAATAGCAATAGACACACAATATATATACATTTCAAAATTTAGATACAATCTTTCACGTTAACTTCTGTTAAAAATAGTAAAACCCTTTTTATAGACAAGATATTCCTGCACAATAGACAAAGTGGTTTATCTTCACCCATTAATAAACATAAATGTGTGATTCTGGAGTGGCCATTTATGCATCTCATAAAAACAGCTTAATCATTTCTGTCAGACAACAATTTCAAGCTTGATGCGTTACTCACCGACAATGGCGGCAGAAAGTGTGGTCTTGATGGCAGGCAGATTGTTGTCGTACGCCTCGTGCAGAACATGTACTATACGGTTCTTCAGACGGTTCTTGGCTAAGATGTTCTGCAGACCCTCTAAGATGCCCACCCACTTCCTCTTCTCTCCCTCGCTCTCCGCCAGCACCAGCAGAGGAACCGGTGGGATCGGCGAGTTGAGAGATGAAGACGTTACCTGTGTGTGGGTCGTGCACTTGTTAGAGATGCTGTATATCAGACTTGTTGAGCTGTAGACATTTGGGAAGCGTACCCGGAATATGCAGGGAATGTCTTTACGACTGGCATGGATCACATCGGAAGCCAACACGGAGCTGACGGAGAATTCCTCGTCCCTGATGGGCAAACAGGAAAGAGAAATTTGAAATGTACACGATAGTTATTAATATTAATTTCTAATATTTGCAAGATGTTGAACGTCTCACATTTGTTCATATGAAATTTACGTGACTATATATGTTAATTAGCGATGTGATTTTTGGGCTCCTGATCACATAAACATATTATAATTAACCTTTATGCCAATCCAATAGGATTCTAACACCAATTTTCACACAATTACAAACTAAACACACTGTCACAGATTATCACACACCAAAAAAAAAACACACACACAAAAGTATCTCTCTAACACGTTCACAAAAAAGACACACAAATCCTACACAAACCTTCATAAAATCAAAACACACACACACACACACACACACACACACACACACACACACACACACACACACACACAGTCATACACTAAAAGCACACACACATCCTCACTCGCCCAAACACACACTCAAAACACATTCAATGTGTCTCTCGCTCTCACACACAAATGTATTTGACTGAATACATTTTAACATTTTAAGTAATATTCAGTCAGTCATCTTCTACCGCTTCATCCTTTACAGGGTCACGGGGAGCTGGCGCCTATCTCAGCGTCTTAGGGCCGGAGGCAGGATACACACTCTGGATTGGTGGCCAACCATTCACAGAGCGGGACACACAGACAAACACATTCACACACTCACTCATACCTATGTGGTCAATTTTTTAAATGTGAAACCAATTTCGACGCTTTCTGTAATATTTTTACATTTAATATAGGCAACTTTGAGGATCTCTAAAGGCAGCGTGATATTATTATCATCATAAAAGAAAATGCAACTGATAAGACTTTTGACAACAGTTCTTAAATGTGCCAAAATTGGCTAAATTTTCACCAATCTCAATAGTGAAAATTGGTTTGGGACAACGTTAACACTACTGATCCCAACCTCAAGTCGAGAACCTGACTGGCCGTGACAACAGGTTGAGTGGATTTCCCCTCTGGCACTTCGTAGAGAAAGAGTTTACAGTCGCACACCACAGCATACGCCCTCTGCCATCCCTTTTTCACTCCGGTGGGCTTCGGAATCTGAAAGGAGAAAAACATGTGAACGGGAGGTCAGTCTTGTTAAAGAGTATAGCAAAAATCTTCAGTTTTACCACAACGTGAAATGTTATTCTCACCCTGACAAAGCCTTTGTAGGCCGTGCCAATGCCCCTTTGAACATCAATACCCAGAGGCCTCTTGGCCTGCTCTGGAGGAATGGGGCAAAGCTGCGGTGCGTTGTCTTTACAGGACACGTGGCAGATGAAGGAACATACTAAAGAAACAGAGAGATTATACAGATTAACAGGACAATTCAAGCGAGCACGGACGACATAGCGAAGCATCACATGACCAACCTTCACAGGCGTAGCCCTGCCGGATCTGCCCGACCATGAGTGAGGTACAGTGGGTGCACTGAGTGGGGCTGGAGAAGGTCTTGATGCTCAGCTGGTGAGCTTTAGGCTGTCAACACAACCATCAAAAACTCAACTGAGATAAAGCTTCTAATGGAAACCAGGACAACAATTTGTGGAAACAAGTCAAACGCACCCTGCTCATTTTAACCTGATACTGAAAGAATTTTTATCTAATAAAAATGCCTGTAAATTTGTGAATTTTCACAATTCATTTGTTTATTCTCAAATGAATACCTATTCCGTATTTGTTTGACTTATATTCACGTAAATACGATAGACGGGAATTACAAGAACCCCCCTTATTTTAAAAATAAAATTCCAAGAAAAGCCTAAAATGTATGGCTTTTTAAAAATACTTTTACAAATTACTTTCTTTTAACAAGCCTAACTTTTCATCTTTTTCATTCAACCCTTACTCGCATCACCTCAATGTCGTTTTTATTCTAATAGCTGCAGCCATTTTCAGCCGATGTCTTTATCAGACGCTTCACGTTGTGTAGTATTGTTTTGCCCTGTGCAGTACATTGAGCTTTTTGATTGTGTTTGATCCCTGGTTTTGTTTCCAGTCGCTGGTGGAATTCCTTTTCTTTGTTGGCTCTTTCTATTCTAATATTAATTATTGTATTTAGCTTGTTTTTATTTCTAACACTTTATTTAGCCACTGTCAAGTGTCGCTTAGTGTCTAATGTTTCTTTATTTCTGTTACAGAGTCAATAAAAGTAATTGTGTATGCCCCAGGAACCATTACTTAAAGAAAAATAAGAAGACACAACGCTGAAGAGACGACGTATTTCCATTCATTTGTGATTGTTCCTGACTTGAAATTTGGAAAAATGGGCGCTTATATTTACACGCATATAAACTTCTTTTGAGCTCCATCTCTAAAATTGGAGTTGTGCTTATTTTCGTGTTATACAGTATTTATATTTCTCAATTTTACAGTTTTAATTTAACAATATACTTGCATTTTAACTTTCATTAATCTTCAAGTTTTTATATTATTCTCCTTTTGTATTTTGGAGCATGAAGCATGTTACTGCATGTGTTTTTGTGTGTAAACAAATGTGATTTAGGTTTTTTTTAAATCATGGCTTAAGAAGGAGCTCATACCTTTGGTGCACTGAAAGAAGACTGGTAGAGAGAAGATGGAGCCACAGGAGTGGATGCTGGAGTCTTAACTGGCTCCTGAAGAAAAAACAATGAAGCCAGTGAAGCCAGTGTGGTTTTAATAGGCTCAATTCTGTGGCTTCTCAGGAAATGACAGAATCAACCACAGGAAAACTGACAGAGATAGGAAGTGTTAGGTGGATACTCACATCCTGTTCTGAAGCCACCGATGGAGAGGAAGAGGGAATGTCTGTCTTCTGGGGCGTGGCATCCACATCACCAATGGAGCTTGTCTGAGAGGGAAAAAACCCATGTTGATGAGAAAAGTCAAATGTGTGTGCGCGAGAAAGATAACATTCTCAAACAAGGCATCTTTCTTATTGCTTCTCAAAACTTTCCAATAAAGCACAATGTCCGATTCATGAAAAGATACCAACAGTTGGGTCAGGTAGCTTAAACATATGGCTTTTAAAACTTTCTTAAAATTAACATTTAATTCGGTAAAAATTAAAAAAACAATTGAGCTTTTTGTATGCATATTTATATTTAATACAATTCATAAAATGTATCTAACAAAATAATCATACAGTTTGCGTAAACATTTTTTAAGTACTTATGTAGTACATACTAAATAGACTATATTACTATATTACATACCACACTATGAAATTACATGTATCATTATGTATGAGCTTTATTAAAAATTAAAAAAGGTAAATGTTAATTAAAAAAGATTTGTACAAAAACATCTTTGTATGCGGGTTTTTATTACTAGTTCTAAACATTTAGTTTACATTATTACATTAAGTATTTTTTGGTAGAATTATGCCACATTTTACACAGAGAATATTTACAAAGCCAATTATCAAAACAAGCTAATTGACAATTTGCGCTACTTGCTAATTTTCTTCACACACAATAAAAATGTGCGTTTAAAAATAATTCAAACCTTCACACGTTCACAGACATCCATCTCATTTAAAGCTTGTCACGTTTAATTAGCCGCCAAAGACACACACACCAACAATCATCTGTGCAATTTGGTTATAGACATTAAACACGTCTCCCGTAACCGAATCACCGTTTACTCATTTGTTTCATTTGATTGGTTCTACAGCTCCTCGCCCTTGTTATTTCATCTAAATCCGAGCTCTAAGTTACCAGCAGCTTAGTGTGACTAGACAAATGAAGAGTGACATTATTCACGTTAGCCGTTTAAGAGGTTAGAAGGCAACAGGAAGGTGGTTAATAATACTAACTGCTGGATCCTAATCATCAATCTCTAACCTTCAGCACCTAGAATTGGCTGAATCAAGGCGCAATATAGCGGAGGAAGACAGTCAGCAGACAAAAAATTCCACAAACCTGCCTGTACGATAAAAAAACAGGCCTTATAGTCACAATCATCAGCCATGGATCGTGTAAAGAAACATCTGTCTGCTGACAGGTCAATCCTACTGAGGTTAAAGGTCAGAGGGAGGAGCTTATTCTGTAGACTTACGTCATCCCAAAACGCAAGCAGAGAGGATGCGGATGAGGAGGAGACCGAGCCCTTTTAATGAGGGGACAAAAATAAGATGACAGGTAACACAACTTTCGTCTTTCTGAACCAGCTCGGATCATTCAACTTGTTTCCCTACGGACCCTGAGAAGATTCATCTACTGATTCCAATCGTAGCGATGATGTGGTCTGTTTTAAATAGAGGCGACTCACTTTCCACAAGAGCTCGAGTTAAATGGCTCGCTGGAAACTTCCAGACAAACTGGTGGTCTTTAGCGTGGCGCTGTTAAGGCATGCGATGGAAAAGCAAATGGCTGGAGGAATCCACAAACACTTACTTTGAATGTCAGGTCATGGGCGAGTGGAGAGGTATTGAAGTACTCAAAGATGGAGTCTTGGAAGTCTGGTAGTTTCAGGCCTAAAATGAAAAAGCACAAATCTTAATGTTTGGAGCAGTAAATTGACTTTTAGCTGTTTACGCTCGTCTCGTTTGGGTCACTAGAAACACTTTTTTGTCTATGGCTTTTCTGTTTTATGTCTGTGGGATTTGTCTAAAAGCGCAGACCCAGACCCAAAGCACAGGTCTTCTTTCTCCATCTGGTACCAGAAAACATCTGAAATGTCAATGTGACTACAAACTTGGTGAGAAATTAAGCCTCAAACATTACAATTGTATAAATTACTTACATTTACAAAAATAAAATGTGACAAAATTTGTGAACTGAACCATTTGTTGTTTATTTGTAGATTACACTGACTAAGACAAGTAGGAGAAGCTTCAGATTGAAAAAAAAATTAAGTATAAAAAGTATTTTATAAAAGTAAAAAAAAAAAGTATTTTATAAATTTTTTTAAACTTTGAAAATGGGTCAGTTTGATCCAAACTTAATAGGAGGGTTAAACTTGGTCAGAAAGCAATGGAAAATCTTGTTTTAGAGGCTCGTAGCTGGTGTTTTCATGGCTTTGGATCTTCTGAAAAACGAGTTATTGCTAGTAAAAAGACGGGGACACTCCACTGTCCTCTGTCGAAGAAAAAGTAATTTTCCCTTTAAATGTTAAGTTGCGCAATTCACATGAACGTTTTTCAAAAACGCTGTTACATCACAGATGAGTTTCTCACCAAAAGAATCAAGAAACTTGTTGCACACATGATTTATTTTGCTTGCAAAAAGACATAGTCTAGAGCAAAGCAAGTGATTATATGTTATGAATGAACTCTAATGTCCAACTCAACGAGAACTGAAGAAACATTTGGCATTGTGAAAAAAAATCCAATTTATCAATTTTTTACCTTTGTCTGATCGTGAGCGGCTCTCCTCCATTTCCTTCTTCATGTTCTCCAGTTGCTCCTCTAGCTCTCTATTCTTGCCCTCTGTATCTTTCAATTTGCTGTGGGATCCAAAAACAACACAGAATGTGAAATTGTGAAATATAAATATGGCTTTATTTATAATAAGGGCAGGAAAATGGTTTTCGTTCAAGTGATCAGAAAATTGAAGTCCCACTTAAAACCGACCTTTCGAATGAGATGTTGGCAGCTTTGACCTTGCGGAGCTCCTCCTGAACCAGTTGCTTGGCACGGATTTCAGCCTCCAAGGCCGACTGCAGCTCCAGACGAGCAGACATGTCCAACTTTTGACTGCGACGCACCTTCCACAGAGGATCCTGACCAAGAAGAATCCAAAACAACAAGAGAACATTTAAAAACTCGGAATTTTGAAGAGGCAATACAACATAAGAGCAAGGGTTTCAAGATCATGTACTTATGGACTTTAAACTCAAGTTTTTAAATGTATAAAAAATTGATTTTTTAAATTGAAAGCCCAGTGAAAGCGGCATGTGTGGTAAAATGTGCACTCAATCCTCTACGACACACACATAAAACACCTAGACGTGCACTTTCCTGACAGCTTAATAGCTTTTGGTCTCAGATATGACTTCCAATGCTGCGTTTCACACATGTGGATGGGATAAATCATCCGTCTCCATGAGTTAGAAACCAGACAGTCATTTAAATCAAGAAACTGTGAATTGCTGATGGACTTTGGAAAATTGGGGGATAAGAGAAGAGGATTGCACCCACTCCATTGATTAAACGAATAAAGTAAGGTCATTCATGAGGAATTTACGATTAGAATTCATCACTTCATATTAGATCTGCGGTTATTTTCCACCTCTTGTTTAAGTTATTGAGTTAAACACACACGACCAATGAGGACAACCTTTTGTGAAATGTTTCCCACGTTTTATGAATTATGAATTACGAGCAGCAAAGAGAAGTTTTGATGCATCATTTTCATTAATCTGGCCTTTGAAACTTCCACTACTAAAAACAGAGGATGTAATTAGACTACAAATATGCAAATCCAGCGGGCAGATGAATGACAGCTTGACTAGCCAATCAAGCCAGACAAGCCAGAGCTCTGGACGAGATCCAGAAATCAACACACTCACCCTCTTGGTGACCCCGGGTGCCACCAGGGACCTTTGGCTTGTCAGGTTTACTCCAGAACCTTGCTAATAGAACCATTAGGATTCTCAAACAATTACAGTAATAATAATAACAACACAAACAACATTAGCAGATCTAATGATCAAATTCAAATTGTCAAATCGGCCTCAGAAAAACTGCCCGGAAACCTAATTTATATCCTAATGAATCCAATTAAATTCAAGCAGACACTTTTATCCAAAGCAACTTAGATTTCATTACAATTTTTACAATTTAACAAAATCCTGGGAATCAAACTCATGATCCAGTGTTTCAAACACCAGCGTTCTACAGACTGAGCTACTGGAAAAGCTTTAAATCAACAAACCTAAATTAGAAGTGTATTTTGACACACTTTAAATGCAAATCAAGTGCTTCACAAGATAACATAATACAATTCCAGCATAACAAAAGAAAAGACACTACCACAAATCCCAGTCCTGTTAACAGGTAAGAGCTGCTAAATATGATTACTTACAAAATGAACATGTCGATTCCCTTTAATGTGCATTAGATGTTCTATATAAAGCTCATGAATGTTACTGTGCTACGGCCCAGAGGAGAAGACAAGGAGAGAGCGCTTCCCCTCACAGCAAACCAGAAGTATCCACTCTATCATCCTTCTAGATGCCCTAGAAATTCCAATAAGGCCAAAACTGGAGCATCGGTAGAAGAACTCTCACAGGTTACTCTATCGTAAAGTATAGAATTTAGGTTGAGGAAAACTAAAGTGGAGGTCCACGTGAGCTCATTCATTTTCTGAACAGGTATTCATGATCGGATGCTGGCTAATACTGGACCAATACTGGATTTATGCAAATATTAGCACACCGTGAATATAAGCAGCCCCCTGATTTTTCAGGCACAAAATAAAAATTCCTTAAATTTTTGGCTAAATTACATTAATTTTATCTTAAAAAATACAATTTTTTTTTTATTTATCACTACATCGTTTTTACTTGAATAAGTTTGATTCCCAAAACTCCACCCCTGTTAGCAGCTGGAATTTGCTCCCTGGATTTGAGTCAGAGTTCTTTGTTTTGAACCGTTTTCTTTCTGCTCCAACGTGTGCTTATTGACTCACTTATTGACAGCCTCTAGCGCAAATCTACCGGATGCAATATGGTGTGTCTGTTCAAATATGAAAATTGTATTTAGTTTGATTTTTGATTAGTTTGATCAAATATGATCATTGTATTTAGTTTAATCGTACATCAGTGTTAGTTTGTCCCTATTAAGTGCGGCGGCGTGTCTAAACTTTCTTTATTTCTGTTTCCAATGAAAGCTTATATGCAACGTCTGCCTCCGGAACCATTTTTTAAAGAAAAAGAAAAGGACACTGTAATACATGGCGGTACAGACATGATGGATTGAACTAATCATTGGTCGAAGAATCCTCCTCTGAAAGATTTGTTGGATTATTTGGACTATTTTTTGGAATGTAAAGTAGAAATCTGAGAGCTTGTCTTATTTACCAGTGTTCTAGAACCCAGACTGGAGCTTCGCAGTGACTCCAACTCTTCTGTCATCTTGGAGGCCAAAGCTTGAAGGTATCCACGGGCATCTTTCTCATCACTCACCCTACAAAAACACAAAATCAGCGCGGTGCATTTTAATCAGTCATCCACATGACCAAAATCACAAAAACTCAATTACATGAAAAGATTCTACATCTTTATTCATATTTCTTTACCAGGCTTTAAGTAACCGAAACAAACATGAAATGCACTAATCTTGGATTCAATGGTTTTGCTATTTGCCTATTTTAAGAACAGGTTTTTCCTCAGTAGTTAGAAATGGTGGATCTTACTTTGATCCTATAGCTTCTTCCGGAGGAGTGCCACAGGGCTCAGTTTTAGGCTATATTCTAATTGAATCTTATATGAGTCCTTGGACTATATTTTAATGTAATTTAATGTTTAATGTAATTTGAGTAAATAGCCCTTAAATTGATACATTAGGTGTGATTATGACTTTTATTTTACATGGATTATTTTATATTTATGTATGTGATGTGCAAAATGAAGACATTGTTTTAACTTTGTGTCCTACTCTGGTGTTACGGTTCCAGCGAGCTGTTCAACCTTTTGTCCTTATAGCTATAAAATTTCAATTTGATTTGATTGAACAAAGTCTAAAGAAGCAAATGTGTGTAATATAGTAAAAAACAGTTCAGACAAGTAATTTCCTCACCACTGGATAATCTCAGCAATCTGTGCCTCCCAGTGTGCAACACTCTCTTTTTTCGAAGCCAGATCCTGGAGCTCATCCTCGAGCTGCCTGTTCTGAGATGTCAGCCTGTCCACAAAAGTGCCGAGCTGCAGGTAAGATCAGTTCAGGATCAGATTCAAGGACAATTTTTCAAGGACCAACTATCCAACACCATTATGTTTGTCGGCAAATTCTGCAAAATTATGCAGACTCCTACCTTGTCTCTTTCTGCTGTGAGTCTACGATTTTCCTCAGACAGAAGGTTGCGTTCATCCAACTCGATTTGCCTGAAATTGACCAGTTCCAATACATGGTTAGATGTTGGCTGCTTCTATTTCAGGGCTTGTGAGATCTTATCTTACTGTTCTCTTTTCGCCTTATCCAGCTTGTCTTTAAGCACCAGTAGCTCTTTTTGCATGGACAGATGCTGACCCTCGGAGTCATGAAGCTCTTTTCTCAGGTTCTTCACTTCTGTAGTGTGGCCGGCGTCACGTCTGACAAGCTCTTCTTCATAAAACAGCACTTTCTTGTCCAGCTCTGTTTTCACCTTGGTGAGCTCCTGCTGAGTCTCTGAACTGAGACTAGAGGAACGTCCAGTTCCCTGCTTTACCTGAAGGGGGGAAGATGAATGAAAAGAAAGATGAAGGGACTGTGCGTGTTGAATGGGAGGAAGAAAGTCACAGATGTAAAAACAATATAACAAAGCAGGACCTTTCAGCTAAAAATATCTAAAAGGGGTTTTCCAGTGAGATGAAGAGAAAAGAATGATAAAATCTTGCATTTAGCAAGAGTGTATAATATCCAAAGCGAAAAGGCTTTTAGACCCAAACTCTGCAAATAAACCAAGAACATTAGCGTAACAACCTATTGATCCTAAACGGATTAAATCATGGAAGCCTAAAGAAATCAACAAACAAGTGCAAGAAATCTATTTTACATCGTAAAAATGTTTGAAAACTGACAGTGGAACTTTTAATCTAGAAACAAAATGTGTCTTGTGTGTAAAATAAAAAGAATGTTTTTAATGGTGCAACTTATAGTCCAAAAATGATAATATTCTTATCTACACTTGTAATGTTTCAGCTTTTAGTAAAAAAAAAAAACAAATTGTAAAATGTTATAATTATATAAAGAATTATTTAATTATACATATTGTTTTTGCATAGATTTTCAGTGCGCCTTGTAGTCCGAAAAATACAATGCATCAACCAAACACTCACACTCTAAATCATTGTTTTGGTTAAAGAATTTATGGAAAAAAAAAACACATAAAAAGCTAAAAATCTAACCATCGAGAAAAAAAGTGCATTTGTAACATAAATTTTGCGACACTCTGGCAACGATATATTCACAGACAAATGGTTTCCCAGCTAGACTGGAGTCAGTAAAGCAGCCAAGAGTGAACCATCCCTGACCTTGAGTGTTTCCAGCTCACTCTCCAGTTGTTTCGAGTAGACTTCGCTGTGCTCTCGGAGCTTCCGTTCCTTGGAGGCTTCGGCACGCGCATCCTCTAGCTGAGACTCCAGCTTTCACACAAACACAAAAAAACAATCAATCCTCCACCAAAGACATTCTTTCACCTTTAAACATTTCACTGTTGACCTCAACTCAACTGAAATGACATTCTGACTCCGGAAGGCTGCTTAATACAAAGCTCACTTTTAACACATAAGTCTTGACTTCGGAAAACCAGAATCTCCTGACATGAGGGCTTCAAATAATGAGAAATTGCGGCAAGAGACGTGCAAAATTCCCACTGCTGCTGCGATTCTTAGACATGGAATGAAGCAAGCAAGCGTGAAAATAAAAAAAATGAAACGAGGCCTATGTTTTTCTCCCATTTCCTCCATCCAGCTGGAGACAGCGGTGGCCCTGCAATGCGGTCAGTGACGGTCATCTGGCTCTTGTTAGCGATTGCGGTCCAGAGCGGGTCATGAAGTCCATCGGGCTGTTCCGCAGGGACGAGAGGGAACTTTGAGGGGTGTGAAGACATTCCTGCTGTCGTCTGGGGAGATGAGGAGTCGGATTCCCTGCCTCACTCCGGAGCGTGACTGATGAACTTCAAAAATACTCTGCATTCCAAGGCCTTGATTTCATCTGACATTGCCCTCCATCAGCAATCGGGGTGTTAACATGATCATGCTGAGTAATAAACACCCAACTGGAGTGTATAATGACACAGCATGAATGTGTAAGTTTAATTAGACAAAATCTTTGAACATAAATCCAAAACAGAGGAAGCCGCCCGACATGTATGGAATCAGATTAGTACTATCAAATAAAATTTTCACACGATGAGTCTACATTGAAATGAAATGAATCGCAATCAAATTGAAATGGATGAAATGCGTCACATTTTCAATTGCTATGTCGTTTGCCATCTTCACATTTTCGTTCGAAACTTTTTTGCGCTTTCAGATTTTTTCGTTTGTTTCATATTTTTGCGCTTGAAATTTGTACCACAGTTTCACGTTGAGGCGGCCCTTGATTGGCTGGTGAGAATGTGATTGGCAGCAGTTCAATAGGAAGTGTGAGCTCTTAAACGCATTAATAATCGGAACGCCATTGTATGAGCATGTAACCATCGATTATTTCTATTATTAATAATAATAACAATAACAATGCATTTTTTTGTTAGAAGCCTTTCAAGACCTACTCTGCAGAGATATAGTTTTATAATGTATTCGATGTGCAGAAACAAAATGGTCTACTATTATTCTGAAGAAATCTGCCACCAAAAAAATCTGCTCGCAAAATTGTGCAAAAATAACACTTTAATCACAGTTTATTATATACTAACAATAAAAAAGCGGTAAAAGGCATGACGTTCGCTCATTGAACTTGTTCCACACTTCCTGATCAACTGCTGCCAATCACATTTTCACCAGCCAATCAGAGTGAGACTGCCGCCCCCATGTGAAACTAGTGCCAAAAGTCCAAACGAAAAAAATTGAAGCATTTTCATACGTTTAGGAAATGACGCTTGATATTTGACACTAATCTGATACCATAGACATTAGAGTCCATTAGAATAACAGAAGATCTGTGGCTCACCTCCTTACGGGCCTTCTCAGTTTTGCGGATCTCCAGGCGCATGGCGTCAATCTTCTGAATCACCACATCCATCTCCTCCTCCTTGTCCCTCAGTTGCCGTGTCAGTCGCTGCTTCTGGGAGCGCAGCTCAGCCATTCGCTCGTTCACCTCGGAGAACTCCTGCATGGCCAGCTTCCTCTGCTGGTGGGCGTCTTTCAGCTCTTTGGTCTGAGACTTCAGGCGATCCAGAGACTCTACCAGTTGCTGTAAAGTATATGACAGACAACGAAAGCAGAGAATTGACAAGATGAGAACGTGTGCAAGAGGGATAGTGGATGGAGTAAAAAAAAAAAGCAGACACGTCAGGAGGGATGGAAAAAGAGGCTGAGAGAGAAATAGACGTTGTCTGGAGAATTGGGAATTGTTTGCTAAAAAAAACGGGACACAATTTTGAGCCGCTATTTATATTGCAAAAAAAAATACATGTTCATTCAAGCAATGAAGTGCTTCAGCCACCACCAACCAATCAGGGTTTTGGGTCAAAATTCAAGTGGAAAAGGGCAACAAATCAGATTAGCTAAATATGTGATGTGCCTTGAGAATTTAAACTGTGATATGTGAGGAGGTGATGGCATTAATAATGATGAAAAGGCCCAGTGTTTCTCTCCTCCTGATTGAATAAAGCCGAAGAGGTCACGTAATCGTCAGCGTGAAACCAGAGGAGAAGAAGAAGGTTTCTCCATCCCAGAAGCACTAAATTTATCACAAACCTGATCTGGGAAACATTTTTATTACAGGAAAATATGCTAGAGCCAGATTTTTAAAACGGTAAAATGTTATTATAATCAAAAAGCATATTAATAAAAGTTAATTACTAAAAATGCATTATATCAGTGAATGTAATATAGGCACAATGCAACTTGCGTTCATTGTAGTAGATTTCAAAAAAAATTTTATATATATTTTACACACGGTCAACAACACTTCACTCTTTAATTCATAATGTATTCTTTAACTAAGTCTTACCTTAAAGTCTGTGTTATTCTATTCTAAAGTTTATTGTTTACACTGATTGCTGCTGTATAACTTACATTATTTTTTTTACTTCGATAATGTCATTTTTTCACATTTTTTACATACAATGCCTCTTTAATAGAAGCTACATTAAAATGTTTTGCTTGTAAAAAAAAGAAAAAAGAAATCTGTCAAACATTTAACTGTATATTTCACCATGTTTCTGTTGCATGATTCAGTTTGGTTGAACAAACTTTTCAATCTAACAATTACATATAGCTTTTAGCACACATTAAAAACATCCAAAGAATATTTACTCTACTCATTCTCATTATTTAAGAATTGATAATATTTCTTACCTTGTGAATTTCTTCCTTTTCTTGTTTGAGAGCTTTAACTTGCTTGTCTAGGGACTTTAATCTTGAAGAAGAACTTTCAAAATCCTGTCGTAGAGTCACTGCTTCCTCAAGCTGATGTTCCAGCCTATCAGAATCTAAAAAAAACAAAAATCTCACATTGTAGTCAAGACTTACCAGCACAAAAATACACTGCTACTTAATTACACATGTAAACAACAGCGGAACAATAAAACCGTTCAAGTAAAAATCAGACACAACAGTTTAATGCAGAATTTAATGCAGTCATTTTGCACTCCACCTCAGAATGTAAATTTGCTTTCTTATTGGTTGTTGTGTCTGTCAATCAATACTCAATAACAACGATCAAAAAGATACATAGTCTAGTTATTAGATTATTTCATAACATTATATATAAGTAAAAAAACATACTATTCCATACTATTGAATACAAAAAATGTGTTCAGTTGAGATTATATTAACATTATTAATCATACAAAAGGGAAGTTTCTTTGTTTTTATAGCAGCACACAAAAGAAAGACAAAGACCGTACATATAGAAGAAATACCAACAGAAAAATTAAACAACAGTGAACAATACTGTGCAAAATTGAAAAAATAAAGAAAAACAACAATAAATAAATGTTGCAAAAAGACATTTACATGTGGTGAATGTCTTTAATGAAGCAGATTGTTGGAGTTAATAAGATAAATGTTTTCTTGACTACGTTGAAAACCATCCACATACCAACAACAAAGTGATTATTAACATTATCTGAAGAATAATTCAACCGACCTGCCAGTTTCTTCTTGAGCCGATCAATTTCCTCGTTGAGCTTTTTAATCTCTTTATCACGACCAATAGTGCCGTTCCCTCGGCCAGAGCCGTGAAGAACCTCAACAGCCTGAGTAGATTCTAGAAAACATTATAAAGTATTAAATCAAAACAGAAACTACCCAATTATGGAAAGAACTCCATAGTTATCATCATAAAACAAGCACAGAAGATGTCCAAGTCCTTCAATACCCTGTAGCCTCCGGTTAAGTTCCTGTTTCTCTTGCTCCAGACAGCGAATTCTCTTCTCAAAGGCCTCCACCTGCAGACCTCCATCCTGGAGATCCTCTCCAATGCCTCCGTCTGAAAGGGATGTCCTCTTCAAACAGCCCCGGTCTGAGAAGCAGCTGTCTGTGGTGTAAGTAAAGCCCACAAAAGGAAGGTGCTGCCCGGTGAAGCCCGTGTGAGACACTGGTGGAGCGATGTCCTGTGAGGCGGAAGGGAAATAATAGTCAGGCTTTCTACAGTTTCTGAAAAGTCTAATTTGAGCACTTTTCAAGCCCTTTCGCCGTCCATGTACAAGCTTTTCCCGCACCATACGGTTGTGGTAAAATATGTAGTATTGAAATAAAACACTACCATTTTTATCACATTAAATATATTATGCAAAAACAAACAAAAGCAAAAGTTGTGCTTTGTAAAATCAACGGGATGAGAAGTGTCTCTGTCTGTCTAGTCGACTGTCAATTTTAGTTTGTGTACAGTCGATATGAAACAAATGAACAAAATGTAAATGAATGAAATGACTCAAAATGATTCGTTCCCTTTATTGTTCAAGACTTAAAGATCCGAGTCAGTCAAACGTCCCATCACTCCTTCCTATTAAGTCAGATAGTTGTCTGTTGTGGAATAAGTACAATTTCATGCATTTTCAAGCACTTCATCAATCCAAATTCCAATAACTTCCAAGTCATCAGAAAAAAATTCAAGCATTTTTGAAGATTTCAAGCACCCGCAGGAACCCTCAATAGTGAAAACTCTCGTAGAAATAAAGTCGATCACACTGGACTGTCATAACTGGTATATAAAATTCCAACCAACCGGGTTTTTCAGAACATCGTCATCCACGTCGAAATTGGAGGTGTCGGATGGAGAGCTGACATCAGGGATGTATGGAGCCTCAGTGTTACGAATGTTCTCCCAGATGATCCCGGAAAAAAAGGCATGCTTCTTGAACTCCTCGATGCCATGCTGGCCCAGCCGGCGCTCTCGACTGCAGATGAGGCGCTGGATCAGGTCTTTGGCGTCTTCTGACACATCCGAGATGTGAGACGGAAACTGAAAACGTTCCTGAAAGACACAAACAAGATCAGTTTGGATCTCTTTTAATTCCATCACACGTAAAGAGAACGTCACGTACCTCATGATTCATGATCTTCCCATAAGTCTCCACCAATGACTCGGCGTAAAACGGCGTCTCACCATACAGCATCTCATACATGCAGACCCCCAGGGACCACCAGTCACACTCTGGTCCGTACTTGCCCATGCCGTCCTCCATAGCCTGCAGGATCTCCGGAGAGATGTAGTCTGGTGTGCCCACCGCTACTGAAGACTGAACCTGGGGGGGAATCAGGAAGACACGGCACAAATGAAGACTAGCATCTCACAGTCTTACAATAAAAAAAGGTTCTAGAAACCTTATATAGAAACATAGTATTAAATGGAACAGCGTAAACCAAATATGATAATGAACTGCAGTGGTACCTCGACTTACAAAAGCCTCGACACCTCGAAGTTACAAAAAGCGTCTTCGAGAAAATTTCATCCCTAGTTTCATTCATATTTTTTTCTGAAAGCAATGGTCGCACTTAGTGTTTTTCGTCTGTGCTTTTTGAGACTAGAGTGAGTGTGACAACTTTTATTCACCATGAGTCTCATGAAAGTGATGGAGAAAAGTGGTGAGAAGACAAAAAGAGCTCTCTTGTCGATAAAAACCAAGCAAGAGATAATAGGAAAGTTCTGGTACCTGCATGCTCAGACATAAAAAAAAAAAAAAAAAAAAAAACCATAAAAAAAACATGAAAAACAACTAACAGGCTATGACCATAACCCGGGATCATTGCAGTACAGTAACTTGTGAGGGATCGTCATCCACTGATCATCTCCACCCGAAAGGTAAATAAACTTATTTATATTATTTTGCTTTAGCATCACAGTGCTAATTTTAATGTTTTTATTTTCAATTGTTATGTAACATGATTTTGTAATATGATAAAAGTTTGTAAAATATGTAATGAAAACAATTGTCTGAATGCTTTAGGGCATTTAGGCGTTAATTGCATCTCTACTTGTAAAATTTTCACCTTATGAAATGGCTCTTGGCACAAACTAATTTTGTAAGTCGGGGTACCACTGTATTTCAAAATTACGCTTTTAGCATTTACGCTTTAGATCCAAGCAGTCATAAAAAAATAACTCATAATAATAATAATAAAACCAAGGCCTCATAATTAATTTGTGCAAAGAACTAGACTTCCTGTTGTATTTGCATTTCAGCCTAGGTGAAATTACAATTACAGGCATAAAAGTGTTTCATTTTGACAAGGTATAAAGTGTTATTAAGGTGTTTTTATCCACAAATGTTTTTAACAATATGCACATTTCATAACTTACAGTATCTGCGAAGAGGTGTAAAAAACAAGTTTATCAGAGAAGTAACTGAACCTCTTTTCATTCAAAAAAAAAAAAAATCACAACTCATAAGACGTATTTGTTCTGAGTAATATTTCCTTTACTGTTTTTCATTCTGGTTTCCTTTCTGTGTGACTAAAAAAGGTTATCACATTCTTAATCTTGACCGGCAAATACCACGTTTTAAGGAGGAAACCGTGCCATATCAGACTAAACTAAAGCCTTGTTCTACACACACACTGCACCAGCTCCAAAACAGCTTGGTGGTGTAAGAAGCAGTGACTCATCAGTTTGTGAGCCAGCGCCGGGGCTTTCTAATGAGCCATGCACTCTCACGGGCAGCTATATTACTGTTGGAAACTCGGCCAGAGGTTAGGCCAGGGCCAGCGCATTCACCAAACAGATGGCGGCCACCATGTCAGATGACAAATGGCCTCTGGGTTTACTGGGACACGGGAGGTCAATGCTGGGCACTTCTCCACAAACTCACCGTGCCGTCCTGCATCATCTTCAGACAAGAGCCGAAATCTGCCAGACGGATGTGACCGTTCATGTCCAACAGAACATTGTCCGGTTTAATGTCCCTGTGGAAAAGGAAAAGACTTGTTAGCACGAGGAACGCTAGCAAATATGTGACAAATGTCCAGTCAATTGAATCATAAATGTGAAAACAATCAGATGGAACTTGTGAGCGTGTGAGGAGTTTGCAAAACTGTTTATTAACTATTATTGTCTCAAATATTGTCCAGCAAACAAACAAACACTGGCTGCACCATTTCAGGCTGATTTAAAATAATTTTGATTATTATTGTTCCAAAACCGAAATATTAAAGTCTGCAACGTCTCCCAGCAAATTAAATGTACAAAATATTCACATGAATTTTGAAGATTCAGTCCAACTTGACATCAATTCCATCTTACCTATTTATTCCACATCAAAACTAACAACCATTTTGACATGAAGTGCAGATATTTCATCATAAAAAAAACATTAATGCAATAATATATTAGACCAATGAAATTAATGCGTGCCGAGAGCCATTTCGTTCGGCCAAATTTAGTTAGATGAGCTGCATTTTACATGAAATACATCTAATCCGTGGCCTGACAGAAATTCAGACTGGAAAAAACATGGAAAAACTGGAAAAAACATCAACATTCTGGGAGAATACAAGCTTACTTTATATTTTGGAAGCAAAATCTCTGAAACCAACTAGTGTTTTTGTTGTTTTTTGTTTATTTTACGTGCGTGAAGATTAAACAACTGTTTGACTCTCATCTCCATGCAGGCTAGCGGTAAGAAAAAGAATTTTCACGGAAATGCATTTCGCTCGGGATTTTCGTTATCTAGGACATTTGTAAGTTGGGGTAACACTGTAGTGACGTTTGAATCCTAGCAATTGGTAATGTTTTAACAAAATCAAACATCCTGACGTCTGACAGTTGACACATAATGACATGAATCGTTGTCCATCAGACAGCTGTCCTGCTCTGAAAGGTGTCATTACTCAGGGTGGAATGGCTGCTCCTCAATGCCCAGCCAGGCCCTGCTCCCCGGGTAAACAGCCTGCCATTGTTCCTTCTGCTTCTCATCCCCTCCCTCACACACTCTTTCGCCGTCTCTTCACGACTGGGCCACACACTGCGCCTTCTGATTCGGCCTTGGCATAGCAAGTCCAGAGCAAACATGGTGTCAAACCTCAAATTGCACATAAACTCACACACAGGTAACAGTATTTACAAGCTCTCGGGTCGCCTAACATGCCCACAATAGTCTGCTCTGTTTAACCATCACTTTACTCCGCAACATTTCATGATTTGTGAAAACGGTTGAAGAAAATCAAGCATCATTGGCTGAGAAGTCTTTAGAAGACAAAATTAATAACGTATCTGTCACTTTGTTTGAATTGACTTTGGTGTGATACAACGGATAAAGCTGAAACCTTCTAATGCTCATTTACGACATAAAAACGTTGTAAACCGTATAACCCAGAAAAATGTGCCTTTAATGTTAAAAATTAGGACAAAGAAGAACATTTTAAAATAGAAATAAAAATGTTTTAGGAATTTAGGGAATATTTTTCGGAAGACTGTTTAAAAATCAATTCTTGAAAATGACTACAGAAAAACGTGAACTTGCTATGAAAAAGATTTTGAAACACATTTATTGTGCGCCTTAATGCCTGAAAAATACAATAGCTTTGCCCAAAGAACAATAATTGGAAAGGTGAATGATAGATAGAGCTGCAGCAAACAATTATTCTCTAATCAATTAATCTATTCATTTTTTTTTTTCAATTAATCTAATGAATGTTATTTGCCCAAACGAACATCAGTTCATGAAAAAAAAAATCTTGCTATTTGGTTTTAATTAACACGTTCCTTTTCTTTTAAACACAATATTAAACGTAAGGGCAGAAACACATATACCCAAACTAATTAAAGATAACCCCCCCTGTAAAAAGCATTAAGTATTACACCGCTGTGTGCTGAAGTCTGGGGTGATATGTCAGCAAGCAAGCTTCTAATAATCATCGTCTACAGTCATTAAATTAATATAAATCAAATTAAATAAGAAGTGTATTCTAAAACTATCAGAAGCTTGCTTGCTAACAAATTAGCCCGAATTAAAGCGAACCTATTCCGTGATTCTGCTATTTAAGTGAAGCAACACTTTATAGTTCTCTATTATATAGTAAATATTTTTATAGGACTATAAAATACCAGAATATTAAGTCAAATCTTTATCTCACTGGACTGTTGTAGAGGCACACGACAACAATTACACGGGGCTGCCCTCGCACATACCCGACTTAAAATTGGCGCTACTAAACAAGTATCGGCCAATGCAGAAATATTAAAAAATGATAGAGCAGCCTGATGTACGTATATGACCAATGTATAGATCGACCCCTACTTTTGACAATTTTAACCTCGTTTTTTGGCCATCATCTGCTTCGCTCATTTCCCGCGCTGCCATGTTTGAAAGAATGAAAAAAAAGCGAGGAGTCGGCACATGTTTTTTTTGCGCCAAAGTATTTACGTAAATTGATCACGTCGATGCATCTCTAATGATAAATGTATGATAAGCGTTTTAAATCTAAATGTTATGCTTTAAATTTAAATCACTAAAAGGTGACGTTATTAGTGAGTTTTTGTTCCATTCAACTGTTCCATTATTGTAGCTACTGTGTCAGGAGGGGATCTCTAGTAAACTTCCTGCCCAGGAAGGAAGAGGGATTCAACTGAACCGGATGACAAGCCAGGACAAGCGGAGCAGGAACAAGCTATTGATCCAGCGCAAAATGGCGTGTCCATGTGTGATCATTTCAGTAGATGCTTAGGAAACAAGGAATTGGGGATAAGGTCTTGTGTGTGTCTTTAAAAGAATGAGTTTTAAAAAAAAAAAAAGAAGAAAGAAAACAGACCATTACTACACTTTACATTTATACATGTTATACATGTGTAATAACGTGTGTAATAAAGAAAAAACACAAAAAAAAAATTTATGTTTGGTGCCAACACATACCTGTGCACGTAGCGCTGCATATGGATGGAGTGGATGGCGAGGACCATCTCTGCTACATAGAACTTCGCCATGTCTTCTGGAAGTCGGTCCTCAAATTTACTAAGCAAAGTCAGCAGGTCGCCTCCCACGTAATAATCCATCACCAAGTACTGCAGGAGAAAACAGCGTCATATCAGATCACCAACCAGATGCAAAAAGAACGACTTCAGAATCGAATTACTTCAAACATGATGTCAGAACAAGTGAAAACATGTCAGAACTGGCAAGAATATTTCAATCAGATTGCTACAAGAAACCCCAGATCATCTCTGAATGTGCGTGATTGTGTGTGTGTGTGTGTGTGTGTGTGTGTGTGTGTGTGTGTGTGTGTGTGTGTCTCGCTCTAGCTCCATCTTTCCCTCTTGCTCGTCTTCTCTCTTATTATTTAACATTTTGTATTCCTTTTATTTAAAATTCAGTTTAAATAAATAGTTTAAAATATTGTGATATTAACTCAAATGTATTCTTATATTCTAAACCATAATCGGCATGAAAATGTGCATCAAAATGTATAGCGCATTATTAATGTAAAAGCTGTAATAATTTATCAGACACATGGTCGCAGACTAAACTCTTTTCATAATTTAAAATATCAGAACACATCGGAAGTCCAAGATTGAATGTCACTGAATGACGGTTCTGATGAAGTCAGGGTAGAGACACACACCAGGAAGTTGTCGTCCTGGAAGGCGTAATGAAGGGTGGTGATCCACTGGCAGTCTCCGTTCACCAGAACGTTTCGCTCTTCCCGGAAACAGGCAGTCTATGAAAAA
>CM051505.1:1585090-1647079 GCA_028031935.1 Paedocypris micromegethes
AAAAAACAATCATAGAAATCAGAAAGAAGCTGCGAGTTATTTTCCATATTGCTGCAACGGTTAAATCACATACAGTGGTACACCAACTTACGTATGTCCTAGATAATACACATCCTGAGTTTAATCCTGAGATAAAAAATTTCGTCCAGAGTCCCGAAATAATTTCACTACACTAAAGGACGTATTTTTCTTACCACTAGCATGCATGGAGATCCAGATGTGTAAAAACTTGCCTTCACGCACGTCAAATGAACAAAAAACAGCAAAAACACTAGTTGGTTTCTTGCTTCCAAAATATAAAATAAACTTGTATTCTCCCAGAATGGCGATGTTTTATTTCTCTCTTCTCACAAGTGTTGCCAAATAGAGCCGCCATCTTGAAATGACGTCATGCTAATCCCTGAGGTTACCATAGTCTCGCGAGAATGGTGACCAGAGGATGGCGTCAATTTAAAATGTTGGTCACTGTTCATGTGAGATTGTCTGCTGTATCATAATATACTGTACATTAAAACTAAATAACTGCTTTGTAACATGCTTTATTACATTTATTACCAATATTTTATCATTTATAAAAATGACTTTATAAAAATATAAAATTACAAAGTCATGGCACGAATTTGATGGATTACATACAAATTTCAATTGGCTAACGAAATTTTTGCCAAACTAACGGCTCTTGCTGCGGATTAATTGCATAAATCGAGGTACCACTGTATACACAAATATTCAGTACAAGCTTGAAAAACTAAACACACGTGAAGTGACGCCATGGTCTCTCGCTTCTCCTCAGCTCTACCTGCGTCTGATATCCTTACTACTACACGAACAAAGGATCTAATCGCTGTTTGAACTAGGACTTAGGGAGTTTGAGGAAGAATAAAGGGAACCCAGTGAGGCTCAAAGAGGATTACTGACAAGTCCAAGTGACAAAAGTTCTCCTGACGGGCCTGTGGGACGCCCGTGGGCCCTGTCAGGACTGATCACCGCCAATATGGGTCAAGAAGGAGCTGTAGTGGAAAAACTGACCTTGCCCTACAACCAACATCACGTAAGGCTCTAGTAAAACCAACCATAAGCTTGGGTAGAAAAGTGAAGTATACGATTCTGGATTTTTTCATCATCATAAAATAACATACAATCCTTGAGGTGATGATTTTCGCAGCAGAAGGTTTTTACAATGAAGCAAATTCATGCTTTCCCTGATATCAAATGACCATTATGGTTGCAAACTTCTAGTAAAATAAACTAGCATGAACTAGTAAGGTCAGAGATTTAAGAAGACATTATGAGAGTATATTTAGTTATTATCCAGGGCAGGTTTTATTTTATTTATTCATAATTTTGAAAAATGCAAATAATTAAGGGAGAAACTGAATTGCAAAATAGATATGTTTGTTTGTGTATATATATCATATACATTTTATCTACCATCTACTAGTATATTCATTTTCTTTCTATCTATCTATCCATCCATCCATCCATCCATCCATCCGTCCATCCGTCCATCTATCTATCTATCTATCTCATATATGTCTGTGTATCCATCTATGTATCAATCTATCCAACCTATCTATCATTCATATACACATTTTCAATCTATCTGTTTTGTATATGTATCCATCCATCTATATTAAAATGATAGTATAAAATAGAATAAAATGTGTTTATTTTCCTTATTTGGATGAAATAATTTAAATCAGCTGAGACATCTTTACCTCTGCTCTCTTCAGCATTTCCCACTTGTTGAGGATCTTCATGGCGTAAACCCGCTCCGTGTTTTTCATCCTGACCACCGCAACCTATAAAAAGGGGGTACAGGGGGGGTAAGTCTAGCGCAGATGAATTAAATCTCAGCACGAGTCAGAGGATGTGAAGAGTCAGACTTTTCCCCTGCCTCAATTATTCATTTTATGCACTCGTGGCCCACTTAGATTGAAATCCCTGAGGAGAAAAAAACTCAATGAGATGGTTTTGATCTCTGATGCCCCTGAAAGGAAAAAAAAGGAGAAATGTGACTCCAGGAATGCAAGCATCATTTTAAAATGAAGTGTTTAAAGACGGCAGGAAAAGGGCAGGAAAAAAAGATGTAAAAATGGGTGTGTGCAGTGATGACACGGATCCATCCTTGGGAGGCTTGACTCAATATTAGGAAAAGAACCGGTTAGAGAGGAGAGTCCCGATAAAGGTTATTCACTGGGTTTGAGAGCAAACACCCTGCCTTCAGGAAGACACTAGTCAGACAGACTGACCATAGCTGCCAGATTGGAGGATTTGGTGACATTTTTATATTACATATTATATTCCTACAAAATATAAATATTTAAGAAGTGTAATTAAAATATGGGTTACACCATGTTATTTAATAGTTTTTGCTCTACTCTTTAATCAGTTATTCATCAGATATTCTGTTCTGATAACATCTAGATATTTAGCTGACACTTTCATAGAAAGCATCAAACATTGATATAAAAATATGAATACATTATAACAATATATATTTCATATTGCTACACATGTGCAGACAATGATCATAAATAGAAAAAAACGTCAGAACACAAAAAGCAAATGGTTGGTAGCCTAAGGTTGCTAAACTAGCTTGTTAGCAGAACCTTAAATGTAAAATAGGAGTAAAAGTATTATTACAATTATTTATTATTAAATGGTACAACAAAGAAAGGTATGTATATTTACGGCAATGTGTGAAATATTGGCCTTCGAGAGAATGACTAGCCAGTGTACATACTGCCTGACGTTGCTAGGCAAGATATGAAATGTGTTGGAATGGCGGGCGAGTTTCTTAAGCATACAATATTAGAAACAGAAGTGTTATTACTTCTTTGAGGCAATATCTTATTATTGGATATCGATTAAAGTTCCAGCATGAATGAGCTTGTTGATTTATCCGTTTAGTCATTGTATACAACGCCCAAGAAAAGCATTTCATAGTTGGCTGCTCCCTTCAGGTATTCTATAAAATGCGTAGACCTGGTACAATTCAGGTCTGTGATACCAATCGCAAAAATATCACAAAAGATATTTAGCAATTTTCGTTGTACTGATTTAAATATTATTTATTTATTTAAAATCGCAAAAATAGCACAAATGCTTGAAAAACTAACCATTCAGAGCTCACTATTCGCTTAAATTATCACAACAGGAGAAATATTGTATAATGTTGCATAATATGGCATAACTAAAAAAAAGCAAAGAAAATTACAAAATAATTGGTCATTTTGGCAAGGATTAAAAAAAAAAAGCAAAAATATAAATAAATCAACAAAAATTGCCCCAACTTTCAAAAAGGATTTTTTTTTTAAAATCATTTTAATTAGTAAGCGGGTGGTCATGAGTAACCACCAAGCAATTTTCAAATTGCGTCATGAATTCACCGTGCAGTTCAGGGAAAAAAAAAATTCACATGGTTTGTTTTTAACCCTTGGCGGAGAAGCAGTGCCCCCCCACCCCTCACCCCGCATACCTGGCCACCCTACAATGTGCTGCATCAGCAAAGAATACAGGCCGCACTGTAACTTTGCATACTAAGGGGAAATTACCAGCATTGCTGCTTTTTCCACACTTTGAGCCCGTTTGATGTTGCCCACGGCGTATTTGAGCAAGCATCAGAGTATCTGAAAGGTCCACTCTGAAAACAAACTCAAACAGAGGCTTAATCACACACAGGCTTCTTATCTACAAGACTTTTAACCACACCAGATAACTGACCTCATTACAAAAACAAACCAAACCCAGAGCGTTCAGAACACCCCCCCCCCTCGCTGTCTCATGTCCTCTTTCCATCTCTCCTTTTTTAGATGTTTCCACAAAGGCAGTCGCGGCCTGACCTGAATGAAGATGCACTAGAAGACTTGCCTGAGGAAAGTGAGCGGCGAAGGGTTGCTCGAGTCTTGGATCTCTCACGGCCTAACATGGGTGATCCTGAAGGGTCAAGGGTCAGCTTGGATGACAAGTGATGTCGAAATGACCGTATCCAAAAATTGGATTTCTGCGTCATGTGGAAACCATAATGCCCAAATGTTTTAATTCATGATGTCTCTCGTGCTTTAAATGCATAGGGACGACTGAAAGTTTCAAATGAGGAGCTACTTTCAAGCAGCCAGGTCACTTTATCAGGCTGCCAAAATCACACAGAAGCAGCAGCTGCATCTGTGTGCAATGATTAAGTGATGCTGATGCTGATCAGATGGCAAACCAAAAGAAACCCTGAGGCAAAACACACACCATTTCATTCTTTCTTGGAAAATATTCACAATTTTACAAAAAATGTATTTTTCTAAATGATGGAGTGACAATCAGTACTCACAAATAAAAGTTTTGAACATTTTTTTCCCTGAACTAATAATATTTTTTTCTAAACTATTGGGAACTTTCACTTTAATATTTTGATATTGATAAGCTTTTGGCAAATTCCAAATGTTAAAATATTGTGTTGTAATTCAAAGACACCCTGGGTAACAAATGTCTACATACACTAAAAACTGTGCCACTGGACGAGAAGAGTCTCAATAGCACAGAAGAGGTGACACAAAGACGCCTTTATCTCACACTTGATGTTTAAAAAAAACTGGTCTTAATCGTGTCAGTGTTCCTTCAGAAAACAGGAGCTTGGAGAGGTCATCTTCTTTAAGTCAATATGAAGAACAGGTTGTGACATTTACTTTGACCCAATCATCTCTAACATGAGCGATTCCCGGCGCTGACGCAACAGAAACACACACTGATACTGTTAATGACTCACTGGGACATTATAAGAAAAACAAAAAGGTATTCATTGACTATTGTAACAAAATAAATGGTTAAAAAAACAACGTGACTTAACAAATATATTCAGGACACAAATGCAAACATTTTCATACAAAAATTGCAGAAATGTGGCCACAAAAGCACAATTTGTATTAAACGGCTTTATAATTAAAACATGAACCATTTGAATCATCGTGCCACTAAACACTGCACTCTTAAAAACACAATTCAAAGGTTCATACAAAATCAAAACTAATTTTCCATAAATTATTCTACCAGTGTCTTGAATTTTGAATCTATAGCAGTCTTGAATCTATAGCAGGGGTGGCCAACCCGTGGCTCTTGAGCCTCATGCGGCTCTTTAACTAGTTTCATGCAGCTCTTCAGAAGCTTTCACATGACATGAGTCCAATATGTACTCGATGTTAACTGTTAAAAAATAACTAATATTATAATGTTGGTGTGGTTATTTTTATTAAATCTGGCTGAGCAGAGGTCTGTGTGTGCGTGCACACAAGATAAAGGAATTGGATGATGTTTATGTGTGCACATGTGTATGATGTGGCTCTTTGCAGCTCTTTGTGGCTCTAACACGGGAAAAAAAGTGGCTCTTAGTTTCTGACTGGTTGGCCACCCCTGATCTATAGTATAAGCTAAAGCTGCACAATTTTGGATACAATAAGATCACGTTTTTTTCCCACAATTATGGATATTTTTTCATTTTAAATATTTAATCCTGAAAATCAGTTTGTCAAACAGCAATATAATAAAACATATTACCATTTGCTTAAAAATGTAAATAAATGGAATGAAAAATAAATAAAAAAAAAACCTTCCATTTAAACGTAAAAAAGAGGGAAAAAGGCAGAGTCAGACCAAACCCAATTCATTGTTGTCATTCACAACTTGGCCAATAAAGATTCTGATTCGAGAAAAAAAAAAAAACACATATCAGGGTACAGTATTACGTACAGTTGAGAACAAAATTATTAGCTCCGTTTAAATATACTTTTGAAATACTTATCAAAGCTGCCCACTGCTCCGAGTTAATGTCTGATCGGATGGGTTAAATGCAGAGAAAAAATTTCCCCACTGAGGGACTAATAAAGGTTCAATTATTATTATTATTATTAAACAATGACTATTTTGTGTGTGTGGGGGGGGGTGGCTTATTTGACCTCCCTCAACCTCCCTGATCACACACACACACACACACACACACACACACACACACACACACACACACACACACAGAAGCTCATCACAGATCAGAGAGTTTGACAGATTTGTATAAATGCTGGATTAAAATTGAGGGTAGAATTGAGATTGTGATCTTTTAACAATTAATCGTGCAGGTCTAATTTAAGCAATAAATGTGAAAAGATATTTTTTTTCTGCTAGCTATGCAAAAACATTTGCAATAACATCTAAAGAAGTCAACAACAAAACTCAGCTGAATTATTATACATGATGTGTCTATTAAATGCATATTCATTTTAGCTTTTTTACTAAGGTTAACATGGCTTATACAATAATAACAATTTAGATTAACGTTTGGTAATAATTGTACTGCATTTCATAATATTTTCATAATAATGTATTATGTAATAATGCAACTTGAAATTTTCTACTGAAAACATGGCCACATGACATTCAGAGCAAAAATAAACTCAAACATTATTAAGTGAAAAAACATGATTGGACTAAAAATACAATAATTTAGCCTTGTTTAACCTCAACAAGGTATTTCAGCTAAACTAATCATCAAATAAAAAAAACTAAACGAAATCTAGACAATCAGCTGGGAGCGGGCCATCAATCATAAACAGGAAATGCATGAGATTTATCTGGAGCTACATCCTGAAACACAAGCGCCACAGGAAACGGATGGAAGAGGGAACAAAACAACCAGGCCATATTCAAGCATAAGTCACCGGCTGTGAAACCGACACGGGGCTAACAATAGCCTGCGGCTCCATGGCAGACCACTCGAAGCCCTAAAGATCCGAGTCATCATTAGATCCATGTGACTCGGTGAAAAAGAACGCGAGGAAAGGGTTCGTGGGGTCTCGGTGGCTGAGAAGGGGACACGGTTCAAATCAAGTTCCATCCAATACAAAACACAACTTTTCATCGACACTCCTTAGAGACGTCCACATTTCCTGAGCCCTTCCTGGACGCGGAACCATCCTGTCTGGCTTCCTGTACCACGACAGACATTCCCACTCGGGTTATGAACAAGAAAGAGATCGCTTGTCAGCATTAATAATAATTCAAACCATACTCTCGTGGTTTTCAGCAATAATAGGAACCAGAGGCGTGATCTGAAAAGCTAATTTAGATGGGCTCGGGCCCAAACAATCTCTCCACCAAATAAAAGTCTTATTCAGCTGCTGACTCAGCAAATTACACGTCACGCATTCTTTGGCTTGGGTGGAGTTCACGTCCCTTCGGTTTAAAATCACTAGATATGTAGAACGGAAGATATTGTGCCAGGAAAATGAGTCGAAGATTTCAAGCAAAGTGGAGGAATGACACAACAGAAGTGTGTGACCCAACAAAACAGTCACGTCCTCACAAAAAAATACATCCGGCCCAGAGAATTCATTCAAGCACTAAAACCAAAAATCTTTTAATATGACGATGTTATACTTTGCATTGTGGTCCAGCGAAATAAATCACTACTTACACACAAACTACATATCCCATAATGCCGTTCGCTGCCATGACTTGGATAAACAATAATAGTATAATTTTATTTAATTTTATAAAATTTAATTTATTTTCATAGTTTATACAGCACGTTTAAAATATTGTAGACTTTAAACCAAATTTTAAAAACGTTAAGCATATTTAATCTGCAATAATATTCTTTTCTGTTTTTGACTATATTTATGTTCAAAAAAATGTTTAGGTTAGTGGGTTATTTACATTTTTATTTTGAACGGCTCCCATTTTTGTCCCTCGTGAAATTGAGTGAAAAATGTTCTCAATATAATGATGTCCGACCTGCGGCCCGTGGGCCATTTCTGGCCCGGAAGATTAAATATGTGGCCGCTCTTTCATGTTTTCACATCGTCTTTGAGGAAGAGTACAATAACTTTCAATCGCTAACGACCATCAGGTGTCTTTGAAGGTCAGATTTTGAGAAAAATCTCTAGCGGAGTTTAATGCTGAACTGTCACCACTGAACATCAAATACTTGCATGTGAACTTCTGTGTAGAAGAGCAAAACCTGAGTCACATTTTTATTACAGACCATCTTCTTCGTTCTATGATCAGAATCAGTGACAAATCTTCATCCAAATGTTCTGAAACTGATTTCTAAAAATTATTTCTAGATATCCCTTTAATTATAGTCGGCCAATCATTGTCTATTTCATTTCTCCCATTTCGGACACTAGACTAATTTTATTTTTAATTATCAGATTTGTAGGCCTACAAAAGTCTGGCCCCATTTTCTGACGACGCCCATCGTGAGAAACAAAGAAAAGATGACAAATTGAAAGACAAAAAGAAAAAGATGTTGAAAAGACTAAAAACTGATTCAGCAGGAGCCGTTGGTGCTTGTACATGACATGATTGGGAGATTTTCCTCAAAAGGGCAGTGGTTCACTCGTGGCCCGTGGGGCTTCTTACCTCTCCGAACGCTCCCCTGCCGATCACTTTGAGCATCTCGAAGTCCTCTCTGTGAAGGCGCATCTCCTTCACGGTGGTGGTGAAGGGCTTCACTGTAGAATGACAAACAGAGAGTTAGTTATGAGTCCAGTAGGTAGAAAAGTTTCCACTATAATCACATAACAATCATCGGACAGTTCGCTCTATTCAACAGATGTATCGGGTGTGTCGGCAGGAAAGTCTGATCATTTTCATGCTCAAACAAACATTTTTGTTTTTCTTTGGAGAGAATTTACTTCCATGTCTTAACCTTTTTTTGTAAAATGTGGGTCAAAAAAATCTGGAGTGCAGAAAACTCGATTTCAAATCACAAATGTTAGTGAAAAAAACAACAGCACTTTCCAAAAACAAATCTAAAAGATGATTTTGGACGAAAGAGATTTTTATTTTTACCAGAGTTGCTCATTTAAAATTTGTCCAATGCATTCTGATTCCATGTATTCCATTTGTAACCTTTTAACGACTTTGCTGCTTTTGGTGTTTTACGCTACATGGTGTTTAGCAACTACATCGCCACACTTCTTCACATATCAGAAGATTTTGGCGACAAAGGCATTTATTTATTCATAGATGAGTGAGTTTTTATACATTTTCTAATCTTCTATACATTACTTTCTACAGTTGCAAGACGCAAGTTCCCCACTTTGGGACTAGTAAAAGTAGCATAGTCCACTATACATTCAAGCATCCACCACATCCATGTCTTCTGAAATTATCTGAAACAAAAACTTGTGAAAAGCAATAACAGTAGGGTAAAAACTCAACAAATTCAAACCTAATCTATATTAAAAAGGCCTGGTAGAACTCCAACATCATGAAAAAAAACCAGTAGAAAAACACACGTTTAGCCTTGTTCTTCACATTTCATCTCATCAAACCATCCTCTCGTGCTTTACTAGGCACTGCGGGGGTCCTGGCAAGACCCCAAGACACAGCTGAGCCATCCTGATCGCCTTGCCATATGAGGACATGCGCTGCGTCCATTTATGTAAACTCTAAACACACAGGCTTGCCTCGGTGTTTCGCAGCAGACCTGAACGCTAAAATAGAGTGGAAAAAGAAAATCCACTGGGTTTAATACGGGGGTCTCCGCACTGACCCCGCGTCCACTGACAGCTTTACAGCTCAGCGTGCGCATTGAAAAGACACAAAGGCTTTATCGCACCTTTAAGAGGCTTTTATGCAAAACGAGTAACTGATCAGACACATTCATAATGTTGAATTATGGCAATGTTCTATTAAACACACAATAAACCTTGCCAACCAGCACTAGGACGCAGGACTTAATCTGGCATGATGGGTCGTTTGATTCGCTAATAAAAAATGAAAATGATGTTGAGTGGTGACTCTATTTGGGGCAGTAAAACAATGACAGGCGTGAATAATGTTTCGATTCCATGCCGGAAAACAAAGACTTTTAATATTCAAAATTGTGAGCTTTTGTTTTCTTTATTATAATCTCATAATCCTCTCAGTCCCTCCCCCAAATATGATGAGGCATTTCTTTATGTCTGCCGAAGCGGTGTTTGTGTGTACAGGCATTCAGGCCAAAGTGGGACCCTGTCGGGGACCCACAACTTTGAAGGCCTGATTGAGGGTCAAGATGGGATTTTATGGCTGGTTACACTTTTTTGAGTGCAAGTCAATTGCAAGACCCCACTATGACCTACGTGTGTGTGTGTGTGTGTGTGTGTGTGTGTGTGCGTGCGTGCGTGCGTGCGTGCGTGTGTGTGTGTGCGTGTGTGTGCGCGCATTACACAGGCTTCAAATGATTGAAAAATGAATCCGAACATAAATCATTCATACCATAATTAAGAAGTTTAACTTTCACCGTTTTGTCGAGTCACAGCACCATAAAACTTAAATTAACAAACAGTGATACTGGAAACAGTGTGTGAACTGGTGTCACAAAATTTCTTTTGTAAATAAACACATGGATTTCTAATTGTTTAAATGTGTTAAGAAGGGGAACGATTATATATGTGTAATTAATAATTAATGGCATTTCATATAAAATTAAAAAAAAATTAAAAGTAATGTAAAAGTATGATAGACAATACATATCCATACACATACAGTAAAAGCATTGCATTTTAATGTTTATATAATTCTTTGACTTTTTTAGCATTTAGAATATGTATTTATTTAGTATTTTAGTTATTTTATATTACAAAAAATGAACAGTGTGACATGATCTTAAAATGTTCACCAAAACTGACTCACTATATATATATATATATATATATATATATATATATATATATATATATTTATTTATTTACTTGAATCACTCTTGACTCTCTTTCTTGCAGCACTTTCTTACTCAAGTGGTAGAATTGGCTGGAAGATCAACGAAAAGCTTGTGAAAGACAAACACAGCACATTTTTGCTGTAAGATCTAAAAGAGCCATTCACTGAAGTCAATTTTTTGCAATTGAGTCATGCTACGGGTCAAGAAAACATAGCGCGCTCTGTTCTGCCGTACCCACCGGGTCACAACACAGGGCGTGAGGGGCTGCGCTCTGATCAGGGGATGAAACATGATTATTACTCAGTCAAGGGTTAGTGCAGTCATGAAAACCCCATTATGTAACTTCAAAGATGGGTTGCATCATACGAAAGAGAAAATGAGAATGAAGAGTAAAGTTTGTTGCATGGAGTGTACAACAGATCAAAACTTAAAGCTTTGAATAATATAAAAATGTTGTAAAGAAAGTGAATTTAGACTTTTATTTTGCTCCTTCAGGTTAAAAACTGAGGAATAGAATGGCATACTTCATGTATAGAGATCGTCTAATTGTTAACATTTTAACCCAGGGGTGTCAAACATACGGCCCGCGGGCCGGAAACGGCCCGCAAGTAGGTTCGATCAGGCCCGCCGAATTGTTTGGAAAAAAATAGAAAAAAAGAGAAAAAAAAAAATAAATAAATAAATTTTGCTGCAAATAGAACGCTGCATCACTGAGACGGACAGAATCTTGTTAAGAACGGAAAACAGGTGTTATGCGCTACTTATCCGCTACAACCTCATTAATCAAAATGTTCCAAACGGAGAAAGATAGATAAATAGTGTAAATGCAAACAGTATTTAAGGCTTAAATACTGTTTGCATTTAAATATTGCATGTTTCATTTATGAAGTTTACGAATGTGACTTTCTTCATTGCACATTTAATATCACTCTCCTTAGTTTGTAAGGTGTATGCAGGGATTTAATTTATATTTTATATAAGTGGTTTAAAATTCAGTTCTTTAAAAGCCTCAAGTGCAATACTATATTTTTCATTACCAATTTAACTTGTGTGCCTTTGTACAATCAGTGGGATAAGTTGCAATGCCTAAATGTGAATGATAAAGGTAAATTGCACATTTGTAAGGAATTAAGAGGAAATTCTTGGAATGTTTTGTAAAAGCATAGTTCATTAAAATTCAATATGTTCCTAATGTTCTTGTGCTTCTTTACACCAAAACAAAGAAAATACATGATATTTTTGATATTTAATGCAGAGTATGGTATAATTTTAATGGTCCGGCCCGCCTGACATCTCCTTAGGTCGTATGTGGCCCGCTATGCGAAATGAGTTTGACACCCCTGATTTAACCGTTCGACATTGCGACTGTTTAGCGGTCATTGATACTTTTCACACAATTCGCTCAGCATCCGATTTTCCTATTGTGGTGCGCTCACGAAAAACGCAGCAAGAGCGTCATAATGACAGGAAGCTAGGACAATGAGCTTGCGTAAGATTCCAGGTCTCCAGTTTCCTCCCACAGTACAGAAACATGAGTGAGAGTGTGAATGTGTGTGTTTGTATCTCCCGCTCTGTGATTGGATGACAGTTGGTTGATTGCTGTTAATTATCCCTGGCAACACATATTACATTCATCGTAATTTGAACATGAAATATTGACTGCCATAAAATGTGACTTTGTGAAGATAGTGAGCTGCTTCTCTCTAGATTTGTTCTCGTCCTGTAAATTTTGCTTTCCTAACCATTGTCGCCTTCTTGCTGCTCACTGCTCTTAACCATACTGTAATTAGGCAAATATTAGCACCCCCCCAAATCTCAAAAACTATGGGGTGCTTATATGTGCACATTTCAAAAATGCACGTAATTATAGAGTTCGTAATTCTCCATATTTCAATCAAGAGCAATCACTAAAAAAGACGTCATATTTTTGTAGTGGTGCGCTTCTGCGTTGTGTCCTCTTTTCTTTCTTTACATAATGATTGCAGAGGCAGAAAGGCACATTTTTTATTGGCTCAATATAAATAAATAAACATATTAGCGAAGATGTGACACTTAGCAATGGCTAAATAACACTGGAAGAAATACAAACAACACTCATACACACACACACACACACACACACACACACACACACACACACACTGCAGCTGACTGGATACTAAACATGCACAACAGAAGCTCAGAATGGCCATTTCAACAATGACTGTCATGGGAGACATTTATAACCCAAACTGGACCATAACCGGGTCTGGAAACCAGAACAACCACTGGCACAGACTGGCCAAGATTCACAAATGCATCAACTTAAGTCTATTGCATGTCACAGCAGATGGTGAACTGTAAAATTACTGTGCCATTTCGTTTCTTTCACCGGATCTAATGGCTTTAAAATACATTTTCAAGCATTAACAGACGCATTGTCCAGAATCATAAAAATAAATGCCACAGCTAAAAGAAAATTGTGTAAAAAAAAACTAAATACACTGCAAAGACTTTGTGACGTGATTTTGTGATTTTCAGGAAGGATCAAATAGCTGTAGTTCAAACTGAACCTGCTATGTTTTTGCATACTTAATGAGGAGGTGCGTACTTTCGTTAATTGCCCCACGTTAAATAAAGTTTCTTTGACTTCGACTTGACTTTAAAGAAACCCACTGCACGCGTCTCAAAGATCAAATCAATCCTCTAGAAGTTAAACTTGACGTTTGCTCCCAGTAAGAGAGTCACATGGACAAAACCAAAGAATGGACATAAAATGAAAGAGCCATCTGAATGATCAAAGACCAAGCGATCAGTGATCAAAGAACGATATGCCCTGTTTGCTGAGACTAAATGGTTTCAGAACTAAATCCAGGCGACTCCTCAAAGCCGAAATCATGAAACTCCAAAACCTGTTGATTTAGGAATATGTGTACTTATCATGGCAAGATACTGTACTTCACAATTATAAAGCAAATTTGGAGACCCAAACTCTTTTTATCTTTTGTTTGTAACAGTGGCTGAGTTACCATTGTGATGCTTATCACCAAATTTATAAAAAAAAGTCATATTCCTTGATTACACTACAACCTCTGCCAGTTTTCCAATTCAGGCTCAACGATGGATCAAGAACTCAATATTCCAAACAGCCCAGAGGAATTCGAATCCAAGCAAGACGTCAATATCATAGAAGGAAAGATGCACTCAATCAGTGCGTGTGACTGACCACCACAAAATGGCTTATTAAACATTGATGAGGAAGTCATCCTGAGACAGTGGTCCAGCGACTGATGTCTGGGGGGCTTCACGCAGGAGGTAAAAGCATCAGCGCCCCGCCCCGTGTTAATCCTTTATCCCGCACCAGCTGCCAGCATTCCCAGCCCCCACCAAAACAGCCATTTATTGGCAGCTTCCTGCTGAGCCGACCCGTTGGCAGGCAGACCTGTGGCGGACGCGTGGCTGCATTCTGACTCCAGCTGACCTAGCTTAGAGATGTGCTGCTGAGGACAAGGGCTGGACAAAAAGACACGAGTAGACGATTTAGACATGACGAATTGATGCAAGAGAAGTGCTTGGGGAAAGTTGTTTTTAAAACTAAAGTGTATTACCGAATATAAATATATTTCACATATTTTAAAAAAGCATCTTAAGGTAAAATTAATAACAAAATGTAACCAGAAATGTAAAAAAAATATTTTTTCCCCTTTGTTTTCTATTTTTTCACGAACACAAAACTGCAAAAAAGTTTCCACAAATGCCAAAACAACAACAAAAAAATACTATAGTAATATCCATATAACTCAAGTCATTAAAATCAATTATATAATAATACCAAATTAAATAATAATATCCACTAAACCCAAGCATGCGGTTGTATGATAAGAAGTGGTAATATTGTATTTATTATTTGTAATGTTCTCCATGGCACAGCTAAATGAAAAAAATAATAAACACTGTATAATAAACTTAGAATACTATGCAACTTTTTTTCAGCGCCAATACCACTGTGAGATTCCAGGCACTCATTGGTCAAAAGAGAGGCGAGATCTCAACCAATGAGACTTGTGGAGCACTAGAGTTTGGTACACCAGGTCATGGGTTCGATTCCCAAGGAAAGCAGGAAAATTCACTATAAGTCGTTTTGTATAAAACGCGGTTGCTAAATGACTGTGAAGTAAAGTTAATCAGATCGCTTACTAGTTATAATCATCATCCGAATCCGAAAGAAAAAAAACTGAAGAAAGAAAGATTTCACATCATTTCGCCAATGCTTCTTCTCATTAAATGTTCCAAAACCCATTTAATGGGTTGTTATTTAAAACGAAACAATAAATATAAAGTTTTAATTTTCTTCATTAGAGTAAAGTGTCTTTTTATTTGTATTCATATATTTGAGTCTTTTAATGTATTTGTAATTTTTCAAATCTGGTTTATTTTAATGTGAAGTAGGCAGTTTTATTTTTGCTTTGTTGATATGGCAGGTGTTTACTTAAAAAAATAAATCTTAAAAATTGTATAATATATATATATATATATATATGTGTATATAAATATATATAGTACATAGATTATAAGACCTAATGTAAAATAGGTTTATTTTATGGGTTTCACTTTATAAATCGAACATTTCCTCAGAGCAAACAAAAAAATCATCGACTTCCTATTATCAGCTGTCAACTTCCCTTTCTGTGGCTTCTAAAAACACAACTATAACCACAATATTACCACAATAGAGCAGCTGCAACGTCTATGGGCACAGAAACCACTTTAATAAATCACTTTGCAATTCGAAGAAATAAAATAAAATAATAAACCAAAAAAAAAAAAGAATCGAAAAAAAACAGCAGAAAAGGTTTCAAACTTCAAATCCGACAAGACAATTCATGGAGACCCCATTAAACTAGATATTTACACATTGTGTAAATAATATTTTTTGCATCTTTTAAATAAAAGAAAAGTGATTAATCTCACAATCCTAATTCATCCATATTAAGCCGAGGAAATGTTATAATTATGCATGTGGACAATGCCAATGATGTAAAGAAAACGGGGTGAAAACGCTGCCCTGCCTCACAAAAAGACTGACGGTGACAGTCGCGGCTGGAATGAATGGGTCAGTGACTCCTCACACACACAATGCAGTGACTCTGTGGAACGAAGCCTCGGTGTCATTCCTTTCACAGCTCTGCTCATGTCTTCAGCTGTCAAAGCCACATCCATCAAACGCCACGGGCATGGCTAGTAAAAGTCACAGTTTACACTCAAGAAAAATGTAAAAAAATGAAACAAAAACCTGTAAATCTTTTGAAAAAGCCGTTTTCAATACAGGTAAATGTTGATTATTTGTAGGTAAAAGTTTTATTATTTCAATTATAGTTATGTGTATATTTGTGATATTTGTGATGTTTCTCATGTGTGGGACAAATATTTTTATTATCTATCTATCTATCCATCCATCCATCCATCCATCCATCGCTCCATCTCTTTCCATCCATCTGTCTGTCTGTCTGTCTATTTATTCATGCATTTACATGCATTCATCCATCCGTCCGTCCATCTGCCTGTCCGTCCATCCATCCGCCCATCCGTCCATCCATATAAAAGCAAAAACAGTTTAAATTCCCATTGTATTGCAGCAAAACCCCTTTTGAATTGATAGACCAGAGTAATTGGCAAAATGTCTGAAAAATATTGACCTAAAAGACCATCCATCATCTGTAGTGAGACGTTCCCTGTTAACGTGTCCGTGCCATACCATTGTGAAATTCTGAGAAGGGGTGCAAAAACACACAAACCAAACACTGCCGTAAGTCCGCCGAGCATCTCCAGGCGAGTCTGGAGCTTAGGGCTGGAAACACGGAGAACATTTATCAGAGCTGTTGCTGCATGAATGATCTAAATCTTCTTATTTAGCTTTAAGAACAGCGAGCGCCACAACAGACTCAGCACAGCTGCCGAAGCTTAAACTGTTCATTTACAAATGCAGCATGTGACTTGACGTGCCACCACGCAGCGCTGCTGAAGCCTCATGACCATGGCCCATGCTTTTAGGGAAGCTGGAGAGCCGAATGGCTAATCTGTGTCATGCTTGCGGAGGAGGGGAAGGGGGGAGGGGAGGTCGCCCACACATGCCTTGTGTTGGGGGAGGATATTAAGAGGAATGACTGGAATTCTCTTCGGTCCAGCCACTGCCTCCCGTCAGGTGACTTTAAGTCCTGAGGGACACCAACTTTGCAGCGGCATATGATCCCCCATAATCTTCATCTCAGCACCAGCGGTATGCCATGAATCACACTAGGACTGCGGGATTAATCGTATTTTTCTCGCAAGAACGGTAATCTTGATGGTCATAATATTATGGTGTATAGTTGAAGCCGTAAACAGAAGGAAACTGGGCATCCTTTCTCATAGAAGTTATTTCTCTCTCGGTTTACACTTTCTGAAACACGCCGCGTGTATTTGTTCAGGCTGCTATAACCGGGTGGACCAACACCAGCAGAAACGCCACCATCACTGAAAGAGGAAACGTCACACTAGAACTCAAGCAGCGTGGATGGCATCACTTCCTCCAGAGTCTGGGACCCCGTTTCTAAAGGAAATGCTAAATTTACTTTCATCATCCCAACCAGTAGATCTTAGTGCACTTAATGCTTCTTGCAGTTGTACAACTTTATAGAGATGCAGTTTTCATTTTACAACAGGATCGGTTCCCTGCACATATTGACAGATCTGTACCTGATCTTGACCCTGGGGTCAACCTATGGAATATTGTGAAGATGATGATGCGACATGCAGAAAAACAGCTTTGATAACACCTGCGCAGTGCCACAGACTGTCACACATTTCAGTTGTCCAATTGTTCCAAAAATCCTTTCTGTGTATTGGCTTTAGGTAAAAATAAAAATTTCAATGACCACAATAATGACCACAAGAATGACACACACACAAACCCGGAGCAGTGGGCAGCCTTATGCCAGGGTGTCTGGGGGGAATGTGGGGGTCAGAGTCTTGCCAATGGAACCCACCTGACCAGGATTCGAACCTGCAATGCCTGGATGGCAGGTCCAACTCCCTACCACTGGACCACAACTGCTACAAAATATTAAACTAGTCAGTATTTCAATTTGAAGTCAGACGCGTTACTTATTGCGCGTAACAATACGGTCCAGTAGAAAAATATTACAAAACATCCTAGTGTTGTATTAACTCAAAAATATTACATTCAGTTTTCTAATTGTATTTTATTGCAATAGCTAACAAATGGCCGTAACTACACTTTAACTACCATTAAAAGTTGATAGTAATTTGACAAATTCTAGTTATTCTATTGTTTCAGTGTAACAGTTAAAGTTATCGCTCAACATGTAAATATTGTTCCATCATATTTAATGATGTTCTATTAAAACAGTAATATTATTAAACTATTAAACAGTTGGTACTAGTATTAACCCTACTATTATGGTCAAATTGACCCGTTTTCAAAGTTGTAAAAAATATTTAAAAAAATACTGAAAAGTATGTTTTCTACTTTGAAACTCCTTCTGCTTGTCTTATTTGATGTAATCATAATATAAAAAATATAATGATTCCGTTCACGTATATGTAACACCACGCTACATGTTTATATTACAAAAAAAAAACAGTGTGTGTGTGTGTGTGTGTATATAATGTCAAGTATTGTTGCAAAGAACCACATTTTTTATTTTTCTGTCTTTTCAAGTTTTCTGAACTTTTCTGCCAAGTTCATTTTTAAACTTTTAACAAGGGTCAATTTGACCCAAACATAAAAGAAGGGTTAAACAAATAGTATTATTAAATACTATTAAACAGTAAGTATTAATCTGACTTTAATCTTTATATTAAAAGTTTCACATTTTTCCTTATTAACACATTATGACCTATTTTGAGCCAACAAGGCCCTCGAATAACACAAACAGCAATTTGCCAAAAAAGATCATTTTTCCTGTTATCGTGGATCAGAAATCCCACCCATCCGATCCATCTGCGCTCCGGTACAGACCCAGAGTGAACTGCTTTCATGGCTTTTGAAAGGCATTCCTGACACAAGCCCTGTCCTGACTCTGCATCTAAAGCATGCCGACTACATGTCAAAATGGTATGCAACAATTCAGGGTGGCCTAAGCTGTAAAAGGCAAAAGCGTGATGCCTGACACAATATAGACCATTTGGCCGTTTCACAGCAGCCGCTCAGAACATACCAGACAGTTCCGATCGGCCATTACCTCCATGGAAGAGCCTCTGTAGCCCACAGTTCAACATGCTCAATTACAAACTGTATCCTCTGAATTCTCTTTATTTAGCTTTTGTTCCAGCTCAACAGCTTTCCTGCCAACTCGCTCAGAAGAGTCGCTGCTCGGAACAGCATGATTCCCTTTACAGTGAAAGTATGAAGGTGTTCCTTTGCAAAAACACAAGTAATGCAATGCAAGACTTCTTGAAAAAGCATCCGCTAGATAACAGAACATCACAGAACTCACGAGAAACGTTTTGAAAAAGCACAATTTTTGAAAAAATAATCAAAAAGAAATAAAAACAATGCATACATGTCCATTATTGTTGGAAATGTGCAAAAAGCGGCAGTGTAATACAGACTAAACTTACAAATAGGTGCAACGACGACTCCAATTGACTGTCCAAGATGGAGGGTGTTAAAAGAACGACCCGGTGTGTGTTTAACAGTGAAATATATGCGGTAAGCAGGAATGATGGGGTCTGTGTCTTTTATTATTTATTTTGGAACAGGAATAAAGTGTTACGTTTTATAAGCTATTTATGTACTACAAAAAAAGCTTCCACTTCTGCTCTTGGAGTGTGTATGTTTATTTTTCAGAGTAATGATGACTATCTATTACACACTTTTTTAAGATAAACTAAACCAAGACCAAAGACTCTACACTATAGTACAAGACTGAGTTATGTTTGCATTTAGATTGACTAAAATAGAGTCATGAAAACACGAGCTGTACAGAATTACGTAACACACTTTCATCATAATCATTAATCCCTACACATCCACAGCTCATCCCTACATATCCGACCAGCATCTAGAGTTTAATTCATATATAGTATGCACATATATAGCTCAACTGACTTTGGGGAAGTACACACCCAAAAGACTAGAATCCCTGCTGGAACTAAATACTTTAGCTAGGCTAATTAGCAGGCACCGCTAGCATTTACATTTTGTGTCTAACGGTGTGTAAATACAACACCAAACCTCCAACTTCTAACTTATGACATCATGTGCTCCGCCTTAAAATGATCTGAGTTGCTGTGGTATAAACAAGCTAATTGGACTGGTTCTGATGGGAAAGTTGCTATGGAAAAGAACTGAACTGTGAAAGTCAAGAATTCACAGTTATTCACAGAATTCACAAGAAATAGCGCACAATGATCACGAGTTAATGAAATAGTTGTTACGTTTGGTTTGACTTTAGTCCTGGAATCAAGCGGGGAGAAAAAAAAGCGTATAACCTTTCTATTCAATTCGAAACGTGAGAAAACAATTTAACCATTTAAAACATTCTAAAGGTCACTACATCATAACTACCATTCAATTCCTGATCTGTCTGTCTCGAGATGCAGTTTAAAATAATGCATTGAGGAGTTAAACTAGGCAACATCATAGTTATCTTTAATGAGCAAGATAATGATATTTAACAATTCATAAAAGCTAAAAAAAAAAAATGCTTGGCAAGGAGTTTAAAACTGTCTGCGTGTCAGGACTACAACCTGGAATGTTTAAAAAAAAATGAAGCAAACAAAAAATCCCAGCAGGTGCAAGACTTAAAAGGTTGAGAGAAGCGCCTATAAACAGCACATGGCCAAAAACGTAAGACACTCGACACAATCGTGCAGAAAACAGCTCTGGGAGTTTCCTCATCATCGTATCCAGACGCTCCAAACCATCTCAGCAGTCGAAAGAGCCAGTTACTGGAATAATTGCTTGTAATAAAACTAAAATTATTAAACAAAAATGGCACGAAGGGGCGAAAACTCAAATCACACTTTGAGTTGTAAGGCTCAATAGATATTATAAAAATGCACTAAAGCGTAATACATTTTAATATAATAATGGATAAGACCAAACAGGAATACTATTCAAAAAACGATTTAAATAACCCAAGACATTTTACCTTCCATAAAAAAGTAATGTCAAAACTATACAAGTTAGAAATATATACATACTGCTAAAAAGCATGAAAATATGAAATGAAAAAATACCTTTTAAGTAAATCGTACACACTTTACAATAATAATTCATATGAGGCAAGGCAGCTAAAGCACTGTATTATGGGATGTGTAGTTTGTGTTATCAATGCTTCATTCGCCATACCATTAATAAAGGTATTAGTAACTAATACTAATAGCGCCCTATTAGATATTATATTCAGAGACTGAGGTGTAAATATACAGTATAACTGTACGCAGGATGTGCTGTTTACATATGTGATGTGCTATTTGTCAAGAATAAACTTCAGAAGAGGTTTAACCTGCTTTTCCCTCTTCATTGAGAGCAGGAAGACACACACCGCGGGCGCTTTGTGTAAAAATAGTACGAGCATCAGCGGAAAAAAACAAGAATAACTGAAAAATATAAAATAATTCAATGAATATGTAACAGATTCATTGTTATGCCTGGAATATAGTGACTATAAAATTGGCCCACTTGGGATGCATAGATGAGGGCAATATGAAAACAAATCTAAAAAGACAAAGAAAAAGTATATTCATTCAAACATAATATTTTACTGAAAATACTGCTAGAGCAAGTCTGCGCACTGACAGTCCGTATCAAAACCTGCCAAAGAGTGTAAACACCAGTCCATAATGTGTCTTATATATAATCCTCTAATGTGTCTCCATCCTTGATGAACCAGTCAGCAATCAGCACGAGCAAGCGACAAAAACCCAAATCTGAGTTACGAAAAAAGGTTCATCATCTCAGTCTCTCTATCAATTTCTAGGTGTGTCAAATCTCAGCATCTAAAGCCAACCTCAGCATCCCTGGACCTGGATGCAGAACCTCAACCAATCACAAAGCAGGTCACCCTCAGACCAATGGGAATAACAAACACTCCTGTTTTTGGACTGTGGGAGCAGGACGGGAGAACCCGGAAGAAGCCCACGCACACACGGGGGTGTTTAGGTTCATTAGAAATGATTGTGCAACTCTGTACAGGAATGTCTCCAGTCAGAGCTCATCGTCTCTTGGAAAAGTTCCCGGCTGATCGAAAATAGACTCTGAACCAGCATATCAAGTCAATGGCAGAACGTGAGGAATGGTCAATATGTCTGTAGGTGATAATGAGCTGCTGATCCCACCGGGAACACACAGATAAATATATGTCTATCTGTTAAACACTTAGCAGGCACTACATCTTCTACTGTCCACAGTCAATTTCACACACATGGAACGGTCCATAAACATCAGAGGAGTGAATTAAAACTCTAAAAATAAAATTGAATTGAATTATACATCTTAAAGCCGAATTTTTAATGCACTTTTGGTAGAATAAGCAAAAATATTTTGTATTTTATTTGTTTACTACACTCGGTTTATGAAAAGTGTGAGAAAATGCTTTACATTTGTTCTATGACGTTTTGACGTCCAGTGAGCATGAAAAAACACAATTGTAAAGTTGTAACATTGCGAGAATTTTATGATTTCAATCAAACACAACACTGTGAACAAATTGTGAGTTTTTACTCAGGCCAATGCATTTCATTTTCATTATTATAACTCGGTGCATATATTATTATACACATATATTAAAACGGCGCATATATTGCCAACTGGCATATGTAGAGAACGGATGTTACAGTTGCGTCACCACATTTACTGCATTTAACCAGGCGGCTGCAAAACACGCGTGTAAATCATTAACCTCAAACAAGGGCCAGGCCAACCACAATAACTGTGCAAAATAGAGATGTCACTGGTGAGCACTGGTCAGACTGGGGTTCCGTCTCAGTGAGGCAGCACCTGCTAAGTGACAGGTTGCTGGAGGTCTTTATGGGAGCAGACACACTGGTGTAATCTCATTACTGACGTCGGCCCAGGACAGGGAATCCACTCGTGACCGTGAAGTCCAAAGGCAATCGGCAGGAGCAGGAAGGGACTCTGGCCCCGCTTACACTTTAAACTTTACAAGGTGGCGGCTGACTAACAAAATACAATCTTATCAGTCTGATTGATGGCTTCTTTTCTGAGCAAATGATGACTGATTGACATGAAAAAAACTGATTGTCATCACAGCGAGGACTACTTTTGAACTTTCTAAATATTATAAGTTTAATACAATTACATTTGTTAAATGTAATATCCCTTGCACTCATCAAAATGCTCAAGTTGTGAATGAGAAAAGAAATAGCTTAAATCTGTGACAAAAAGTGGATTGTGGGAGAGCTGAAAGCTAATCTTTTTCTTTTTTTTTAATGACTGTTGATGTTATGAGAAAAAAACCACAACAAAAAACTGTAACCATAGCAACAATACCCACACAAACACAAGGCAGCAGTGTCTTCTGATTGGTTGGCCACTGCTGGTGATTTTGTTAGACGGTTTTTTAATCTCAATTATGTCCAAGAGGGATTAAGTTACAATAAAACTAATATGGAAACAACAACAACAAGAATCTAAGCACCACAAATCACGATCAGAGCCTGAACTCAGTTGAGAAATGAAGGCAAAAGTAATAACGGGCCTTTAAGAGACACAACGCCAAATATAGACAACACACCTTAGAAATCGAGCAACTTACCCCATTCCAAAAACTCCGTCACGTGTTTTTCCCGTTTCAAAGGCGAGTTGCTGCACTCGTTGTATAAACAGATGAGAATATCCAGCAGGGCTTCGATACTCAACGAGTTGTCGTTGGTCTGATGGCCATCCAGGAGCAACTGCTCCAACTTCTTCAGGCGCACCTTCGCAGACATTTTCTAACAAATGAACGCAACCAGCGGCCCGGTGGATCCGGTTCGGTCCCTCGAACTTGAGACTAGGTGCGGTGCTGTGGCGAGCCGGTGTATATGTGGCTGTTGTGTTGTGGAGATCTGAAGTCCCAGACTCCAAATGCTAGCCAGCCATCCAGCTAGCCGGCTAGCAGAGTGTGTCCAGCATTGAGCTCAGATAAACGAGGATCTAATGCGATCAAGCCCGGTGTTGTGCACTGGCTTCCAGCGAGTCCTGCCCCTCCTCAGTCCCGGGGCCTGGTCGCCTCCATTCGCATTAATCCGAACAAATATGTACTTTTCACTTTGCCGGACGTGTCGGTGGCTTTTCTCCCGTCGAAATATCAGGATGACCCGCCGCTCATGTCGCTCCGCTACAAACCTACGGTGATAAAGTCCCTAGCGATAAGCGTGTCCCTGAAACTGGGAGTCTGCGCTTTGTATAGAGCAGGCGAGCGGTTGAGCTGCCGCTAGCCGGTGTGCTTCCCTCAGTCGAGCCGAATATGGCTGCATTCGTGCTCAGCCTCGTCTACAGCGCTCCCGAACCAACGAAGAATCCAGACCCGGGATGGCAGAGCCCCGCCCACCCGCACCGGAAACGCCGGGGATATATGACGTCATCGTGATTGACACCGGGATGCGACGAGCGCTGACCTCACCTCACCATTACAAGACTTTTGGTCTGTAACTGAGTTTTTGATCGTTTTATCAGCGGAGACTACACATCTGTCCATACAAATGTAATTTATTGGAGTAATAATTTAAAACTGAAAATGATTGCTTAAACGATACACTTAAATGTTTTAAAAATTCCAAATTTACGATTTTTTATTTTTCAAAACTGTATTTACGGTCAAGGTTTAGTGTCTAGTATGGCTTTGATGTTCCGCATTAATGTCTGTCTAAATTCTTTGCCCACACCGACCTCTGCTGGAGGTTGCGCAAATGACCGCTACTGTGCCAATTTATTACATTTTAATTACAGCATATGGTAATAGAAATTGGAGTAAATAGAATTGTGGATATCGTTCACTTTCTATTACCGTGTGTTTACCCTACTCAACTCAATCAGGTCGAATCATCAAGCAGGAAAATCTAGGTACGCGCTTGTGTGCATGTCTCCATTAGTTACAGTAAACAGTAAACAGTGTAGATAGAACGTGTGTGTCAGACTCACATCCGGTCCGCAGTAATTACTAGTCCGCAGCCCCCGATATTCTTGAATACGGCGCTGTAAATTGATATTAACGACGCGGCGATGTGAAGCGCTGATTACACAAACTACAAATCCCACAATGCAGAGCTTTGGCAGCCTTTCCATTCATATTCTTTAATTTGTAACGTTTACTTGAAAAACCTTTTCATGTTTGTTGCACATGTTTATATTTCTAACATAACATACGAAGATATGTATTTCAATATTTTGACAGTATATTTTTTTTTTGCTGGGGGACATCATAAGTTATTTAACGCTTAGGTTTATTTTTCTGGATTAGTATTCCAGTCCATTATTTCATTTAAAAATGTTTAGTTCTTGTGTGTTCTACAAATGGTTATATAAGGTAAAGGATTTAATTTTGGAGACTAGCCACATCTTAAAAATCGTCAATGTATTGCGCCCCCTTGCGTTCTTCCTCCCCAGTCTGTCTCAAAACTAATACGTTCTGTTGCCCAGTGATAAGACTTCACAGAGGGAAGCGTCTGTTAAATGCTGGACAGCTCGTGCTGTGAAAAAAAGAGTAACTTTCTGTTCTTTGCATGTGCCTTCCTGGTAAAATAAATGTGCATGCACAAGCAGCTACCGATTAATTTTCGGTAAGTTATCTTACATTTAAATATCACATAGAACATTTCTGTAAATAATGTCTATTTCTAAATAGAAATATAGTATTCCAGACCAAAAAGACAGATTAATGTATTATGCACCAGAGGGAGCACCAGGTCTTTGCATGTGTGGCATGTCCTTTTAATTCATTAATGTTAGATAAAGAAAGCATGACATAAATAGCACAAAAGCATAAACATTTTGCTTATAACTGCTTACATTATAACATTATAACTGCTCGACAAGTAACAAGAACAATAATCCGTTTGAGACTCAATTGGGTTTTCTCCGGGTCTCCAGTTAGCCTCCCACAGTCCAAAAGCATGCATAGAGTAAAATTGGACTTGGAAAAAGTGCAGAGCTGTGAGTGTGAATGTGTTTATTTGTGTTGGCCCAAATAAATAAATTGTGTTGGCAAAAGAATGACAGAAATCATATATCAATATGTCATTTATTTATGAAAAAGAGGGACTATTTAAAATATATACTTTAAAAATTGACTTTTTGTTCAACATCGTATTTCATATTGTGCTTGGAGAAATGTGTGTTTGTTATAATGTGAGAAACTAATGTATTTAACATGTACTTAAAATAAATGTACATAACCAAAGAATCTTTTTTAATATGATGTTCTAATTTATTTTGTGACAACCGAAAGAATGGTCACAGAGTCAAACATTTAGCTGTCTGCAAACATTCAGCATTATTATTGTTGATGACGGAATTTATTGCTTTGAACTAACACTGACTCTTTGTGTTTAAAAATTAACATTGCACAGAGGTATAAATGTCAAAATGGATACCCTTCGATGTCAAGTTACAGAGCCACTGGAAAAATCTGTCTGCCAAGGGCGTGAGCTCTGGGTTTTGTTGGATCCTTGGTGCTGCCATCATCACCTAGAGCCATCGAGTATCAGCATCTGCTTACTCTGTGACATCATTATCATCATCATCATCATCATCATCATCATCTCAAACCGCTGTCACCTGATTTCTTTTCATTTTCCCTGTGGGTTTCTTATGCTGTTGAGTTCTCACTGCAAAGCATGAAGGAAATGCCCAGACCTATCTAGCAGAACAACAGAAAGGGCAATAGTGTGGGCAACACACACACACACACACACACACACACACACACACAAAAGTTTGAATTTTTTTCTGAATGCTTATTTAAAGCTGTTGCTGATATTAAGCATGCAAACACTGCATGCTTTCTGTAATCGTTCTGTAAACACAAAACACATGTTGTAATGAAACGCAATTACTCAAGTGCTTTATAGCTGTAACGTGATCGATAGCACTTATTAACAATTTATATAGTTTCTGATTAATTAAAACGATTCTCGTTCCTGAACATGATGTGACCATTGCGATTTAAAGGAAAGTGACAATGACGTAAAATTAACGATCTCACACGAACGAATAAAAACGAGGAGTATCACTTAAAACGTGACTGATCGTGAAAGTACACAGCCTGGCTAGAACATGTGTCGAAAATGTGTTATTAACAAGAGTAACGTCGGCCAGAATCATTCAATCAGTGTTAATGAACCTTATGCATTTGATGGTGGCACAGCAGACGCTCTCGGTCTGGCACGCGGACGCAGGCGCGCGCTCAGTCGTGCTCTTGTGACTTGGGTGATTGCGCATGAAATTACAGTCGCTATCTCGTTCGCGCACAGTAAGGTAACAGTAGCAAAGCCTCAGTCTGGGAGAATCTGTGGTCTGGCATCATATACCCACTGCAAAGACCACTAGCGAGGAGACGCACCACCTTTTTTGAAGACCACAGGTATGAGATCTTTACTCGTCAGCTGGATTAAAGTCGTGATGTGCGCTTGATCACAGACAGAAAATGTTGAAATACTCGATCCTGAAAGTAACAACTGCTGCTGTACCGATAAGAAATGTTTAGTTTACTTTCGAAAATGGACGGTGGGGATTTACGCCGATTGTTGTAGACTTTATGTAGATTTTATTGGAACAAAAACGTGTATTTAAGCCTTTAAATATGTCTTTTTCGGCTATTGTAAATATATTGCAATCGAAGTATTGTTTACAGTATATGTAATTAATACTCAGTAATAATATAATAATTTAAAATTTCTCCTACACTTTAATGAAGAATTCGTCTACTTTTTTGCTGGAAGGTGCTGGTTCACAATTTATGAGATGTAATCTGCCACTGATTACAAATTATGTACACAATGTACTCTGCACTTGTAGATATATGAGGTGATACACAAATGCTGACAAAATATGTTCTTTTAATATATAGCCAAGCCAATAAGGCTATAAAAAGAATTTGAAATTGGCTATGTAAAGAAAAATTTAAGCTAAAAAAAAATGAATGCGGATAATATGTATCAATATGGGAATTGTGAAATAGAGACTTTAATTAAAGTTTTTAACTTTGGTTCAGTATTTCATTTACTCACTTTTTAAGAAATATTTACTGTATTGAGATTCGTATTATTGCTATGCCCATCCAGTTTTATTGGTCATGTTTTGTCAAGCTCCTGCATTTGGCTTGTTTCTTTATAGTAATAATGAAGTCACAGCTATTTATTGTGATATATGTGTGTTTTGTGAATGCTTTTCAGCTGTAATGTTTTGTGGTGAGGTTCTCAGAAAGGTTTTCCTGTTGATCAGCACTGGCTGTAGCTTGTTCCGTGTGCTGGGTTTAGCATCATTTGCCTAGATTTGAGTAAGATTTTCCACGCTACCAGGAAAGGAGTGAGCTCTGTCATTGCACCCAGTCATGATAAATTATTCAGATGCCATCTATTTTTTTTCTCATGGAAGCAGTGGGACACCTCCAACTGAGATAATGTCTGTTAAACCCACTCTGCAGTTTGGACAAAAGTGCAGGTGGCTCACAGTTGTTTCAGTCCAAAAATATTTTGATGGACTTTCCTATCATCGGAAGTCTTTGTGCGGTCGTGTTCAAAGCCGGCCTTTGTTGGACTATAAATGGCGCCAAGTACACGCTCACACAAAATCTCTTTTGTTTTTGCTGCTTACTTTCACCAATGAAAACGCCTGTGTACCAGCGAGGGTCCGTGTTTGTGATGGTCAACAGAACAACAAGTATGAATAATTAGTTCATTTCAACCATGAACATAAAAAGCCTAGTTTCTCAGTTGCTGCCCATAGTGAAAGTTTCCTTTGATTCAAATCAGATTTAAGTCATTGTTGTGGTCAGCCTTTGAACTTTAACAGCAGCATTTGAAATATTGACCATGGACTGTTTTATCAAACATACAGTCTTTGGTCTAAAGAGTCCATCGTTTCTTTTTCAACGTCCTTTAATCCTTTTTTCCCCTTTTATGCTACTGCTTATTCTTTCATCTTCTGCACTTCCAATGTCTCCGTGGTCCTTTGATTCCGAGAGCCACCCAGTTTCCAAATGGAATCAAGGGCAAACGCCAACGAGAACAATTTAACACCCTGTCCACCAACAAAGAAATCTAAAACATGAAAAGAATTTTAAGAGACTGATTTGTTGTGACGGACTCTTTCCATTCGTTTCAGTCACGTGTCTTTTATACTTAGCCGTATGAAAAATACGGTTCTCCATCTTATCTCCGATCAGCTTAGCTTTAGCCTGCGTTATCCAAATGATCAGCGGGCAGCATGAGAGCAATCAGATTAGAAAGCGACTATTCTACAGGTGAAGACCGGCGCTTGTGTAATATAGTGATTGAGCTGCTTGTTCTATTGTGACTTGGATTATTTTCTACAGTAAAAGCTTTGTCATAGAACAGGAGAATGTGCATATGGCCATAAAAAAGAAGGATTTAGACACCAGGACTGCATGCTACTTACATCACTCACATTTTAAAAAGCCTCCTGTTTTAATAGCAATACTAAAAAATTCTCATTTGTATTGTACTTTACATTGCAGAATATTCTCAAAGTGATGCAGCATAAAAAACAGATCAAGACAGTAGCAGAAATGATCAGTATTACACTTTTAGAAGCACATTTTCTAATGGTCTAAAAGGCTTTTAGAAATAAAAAGGCCATAAGATCTTTTTAAAGAACTTCATCATAAAAGCTAAAGATACATGAATAACATACATATATGTTTATACCAAAGTACATTTTGAAAAATAAGACAATATCTGGTATACAGTATCTGGTACAGTAAACAAAAATGAAATAAAACAATATAAGGTGGTTGGATTAAATGAAACGTTTAAAGACACAGGCATTTTCTAGCTGAGGGCGGCATGGTGGAGCAGTGGGTAGCGCTCACAGCACTGCCTCACTACACGGTGGTCCTTTTTGAGACCACGAGGTGTGAGTTTGAGGCCCGGATGGATCTCCAAATGTTAGAAGTGACTGTAATTTTGTGAATTGATTTTTCTCTCAACAATTTAGTTATAATTTTAAAAACTCTTACTAAAATATTCCACATTTCAAAGAAATTTCTAGAAAATGAATCCTTCATGTATGTGCTTTCATGCTCCTAGACGTCTTCATCTCAGATCAACACTGATCGTCTTCGACATGAGTTTATACATTAAGAGCGAACAAAGAAGAGCCTTGAGGTAATTCACACAAGCAGATGACACTACTAGTAATTTCCTTTTAAAATGGTGGAAGAGATGATTTGAATAACAAACTACAGAAGTGCTCTGAGTATGATCATGGCAGGAGAACATGGAGGGCTGGTCGACTTGTTTTCTTTTCCAGAAAGCTCAGCTGTGGGTTTTGCAGGTGGTTCATCTGAATCAGTGTCTCCCACGTTCATAAGCAAATGAACAATATACTCCTTGCAGTGACTGTCAGTGTGTAAAGGCTCGTTCTTCTTACTTCTAGGTTTTAGCGTGTTTCTGGTCAATATGACAGAGGTGATAAACAGCCGTGACTCTGCAGTGGGCGACTACAGTGTGAGCGACGCATCCGAGGAGCAGAACATCTCTTTGCAGGTGAGCTGATGGTCTTCTCAGTCTCTTTCACATCCACTCAAGATGTTATAAGATTCGTTCAGTAAAACATTCAGCTAAACATTTCTATGAAGACAGAGACATTTTTTTTAATATATAATATTCTGTACAATAGCACTTTATTAACTCTCTGTCTATCGGTCTGTCTGTCCGTCCGTCCGTCTAAGCACCGTTCATCTATCCATCTGTCTGTCGGTCTGTCTGCGTGTCTGTCTGTCTGTCTGTCTGTCTGTCTGTCTGTCTGTCTGTCTATCTATCTATCTATCTATCTATCTATCTATCTGTCTGTCTGTTTGTCTGTCTGTCTGTCTATCCATCCATCCATCTATTTATCTAGCATTCTGTGTGTCTGTCTTTACTCTATTTTTATAGAAAATGAGAAAAGAACATAAAAATAATTTACCTTGAATATCATCATTCATAGATTTGAGATTTCATAATTTTAGCTTTAATATTTTTATTGGGTATTCATAATTGGATAATTGGCCTATTATTGTGCGGTATTTTAATTGTTTGAGATTCAATTAGACTTAATTTTTTGGTCATTACTTATGTTCGGTGATGTTAGCCTAGCGCAGGGGTGCCCACACTTTTTCGGTTCGCAATCTACTTTCCAAATGACCTAGTCAAAGCGATCTACCGGCTCTATATATATATATATATATATATATATATATATATATATATATATACACAGTTTTAATACTTTGTTACTTTAATAAAGGTATAATTAAATTATTTTGTCTTCAACTGTAGATGTTTGCTGTATATTGCCATCACCTCACTTTATATATATTGTTTTAAAACGCAGTAAACACACACTTCAGAATAAAATCCTTTTTCAGGTACGAAAATGTCCGAGTTGATAGCACACTTACTTGACCGTTGTGTTTGCTCACTCATTCTCTCTGTTTATTGTATGTTTTTTTAATCTCGACTAGCACCCGACTCATAGGTAACGAGCGCGCACACAGCTGACAGAGAGACGCTTGTCGGAAATTAGAGTTTGACAGAATCGTGTAAATGCTGGATTAAGATTGCGTGTGGGGTAGAATCGCCATCTTTTAAACTCATTTTTAGCCGATCTCTCAGTTGCTAGAGTTTTTAAACTTTTTTTTTCCTCGACTTATTTTTCCCAATGTCATGCGATCTACTCACAATGCCTTGGCGATCGACCAGTCGATCGTGATCGACGCAATGGGCACCCCTGAGCGGATATTTTCACGATCCCTCAGCACGGCTCCCTCTGGTGGCTGAGCCTGGAATGTGGAGGACTGTTCTCGGTGCACCGGCAGCTCATCAGTCTCAGCGACACCTGCAATCAATTATCCTTGTGCTTAAAAGGAGATAGCTGGGACTAATGAGCTGTAGGTCCTTGTGGTTCTGTGTTTTCTGTTATTATGTTTGGAGTTCCCATACTCCTGTTGTATACCTCAGCTGGACATTAAACTTCACTTGGACAAACTCTACCATCATCTTCTGCCACCAAATCGTAACAGATATAAACATGTGACATATGATGGAGATTATACTAGAAATTAATAACATTTACTGATAAATGAGTTGTGTTAACACATCTACAGTTTACTATAAGCACAAGAATGCAGACATTACTGATGAATGTGTACTATAAATACAATTTACAGGTTACTATATACAGAAATGTACAACGGTCCCTTTCACATACAGGAAATGTTCGCTAGTTCAGAGCAGAATTCAGATGTTATAGGATTTCAAAGGTCACAATCTGTGAGGAAATGAGAATTTTCCTCCTTTCTTCACCGTGGGATGAGCAGCATTCTTTCATCCTGAATGGACCCTGCCTGAATGTGTCATTCACTCGTTCATATTAATGCTGTTTAAATCCGACATGCCAATGCGTATCCTCATCCACAGATGTTCCCAGACTATTCATGGATCCCCTGATACACACACATCACAACCTGTCTCTCACACACACAAAACACTCTTAGCACTTTAATGTGGAAAGACAAAACACGCGACGTGAGTCACATCCTGAGCTCACAAAGTCTCCACTACGGAAAATAAAAAAAAACTCATTAATAATAATTTGACAAATGGTTTTGGTTGAAATGATGTGAGAAGATGTACTTTAGAAATGCAGACTGACTGATTTTTATTTTAAGGTCAATGCTTTAATAATGGCAGTAAATGTTTTACAAAATTCTAATGATTAGATATATGTGTATTAATTATGTGAAAAACACGGGATTTTCTTGTAAAACATCAAAACATTTAACAATAAAAACATGATATATAATTTAAAATATTTTAAACAGAAACTAAAAATGTGTGTAACAGAAAAAAAACGTGACAAAATAAAACAACTGATAAACAAATTTAAATGTATAAATGTAATAAAAAAATGAAACATTTTGCTATTACAAGTTATATTTATTTTCCTTTAGAATATGTATAGCCACTCTAAATCTAAAAGTGGTAACGTATAATTTTTAACATGTCCTGTGATGGAAATTGTTGCAATTTAAACAGCTTTTTCATTATGCACTAATAAAAAAAACATTTTTTAACGTTTGTTTTTGGCATCTTATAGATCTTCCCAGACTCCCATGAAAGGTTCCCAAAGCTCTCTAAGCGCTTGCCTTCCATCGTGGTGGAACCCACTGAGAGTGGGGAGGTGGAGAGTGGGGAGCTCCGCTGGCCCCCGGATGATCTGAGTCCAACAGATGAACGCAGAGACAAACAGGTCCCCACTACAAGTAAGAGCTGGCATTAATGCTTGATTAAAATACTTGGATAAAAAAGTTGTCATGTATTCATAAATTTAGCATTCAATTTTTATCACAGACACACACGCGCGCGCGCATATGCATGTATGTATGTATGTATGGTTCAAAAATGTATGTATGGTTCAAAAGTTCAAAACTTTATCACTGACCTTCAAGACCATCACTGGTACGGAACCATGCTACCTCAACTCCCTGATTCAGGAATACTCTCCCTCACGTAGTCTACGATCAGAGAACGAACGTCGTCTAGTAGTTACTCTGCAACGTGGCTTGAAATCTTCTCAAAAACCTTCTCTCGTTCGGCATCTGACTGGTGGAACAATTTACCTATTCCTGTGAAAAAGTCGACAACCCTGTTGTTAAATGTTTAAAAAAGCACTAACAACTGAGCGAAGTTTTTTTTGTCTTGTGTTCATTGACTGTCATGCTGTTCTGTCTAGTACGTTTCTTTATATAGCCTATGTCGACATCTACTGTAGCCTATTTTAGACAAATTGATTCACTTGCTCCTCTTTTTATAAGTCGCTTTGGATAAAAGTGTCTGCCAAATTGTAAAGTAAAGTATGGATGGATGGATGGATGGATGGATGGATGGATGGATGGATGACAGACAGACAGATAGATAGATGGATAGATAGACCCAACCAAATTTATTCTATTGCATGATTGGTTGGTTGATTGATTGGTTGTTTGGTTGGTTGATGGATTGATAGATTGATTGATTAGTTGATTGGTTGATTGATTGATTGGCTCCAGCTCCAGAAACGAGGAAACATTTTAAAACACATTTGGTAAATAGAGCTTTTTTGTTTCAGGTGACACCTCCACCGACGACAGCAATGAGGCTGGAAGAGGTGCAGAGATCTAACTGCCAATGGTTGGCACCGATCCAGCCAATCACTGTGAATGTCTTGGTTATGGACAGGCGTGAACGGGAGACTTTAGGACTTGGGTCTGCCTATCATCCACACTAGAGCTGCTCACCTGAAGACCCCCTCTCCCTCAGGTGGAGCTGAGGCCTGAGAGACCGTCTCACGTGCCAAACTCTAGTGGTAGTCAGCTGCTGTAATTGAGTTGTAAACCATCTACCGTAACACCTTGATCCCCAATAGTTGTTAGAAGTTATTCAAAACATATTTATTATATATTTAACACTCATAAAACGACATTATCTGACATATTTATATGCTTTGGACCAAAGTCTTCAATTCCTTCCGATTCGACTCACATTCTGTAGGATCTAAATTTGCGGCATTAAAACACACAGTTCAGTGTTTCCTAACAACTCTTTCCGAGATTTCAGATTCCTTGCAGTGTGAATTAGCACCTTTTCATTCGCATTAGTTCTCTGTATTGGAGAACGCTGCTGCTTGTGAAGTATTTCGCTGTAAATCGAACTTCCTCTGCCTTAGACGAGTAGACACGCCACCTTGTTGTAAAATACATCGCCATTTCTGGCTTCATAGTGCTGTTATTTTTCCCCTCCTGTGTATCACTATCCTGAAGCGATGCTTTTTGGTGCTTTGGATCTGTTAAATTATCTCAGTACTATAACACAACACTACTTTCTTTTAATGTCTGAGTCTTTGGATGATCACGATCTGGCTGGAAATGGGAATGAATGTGGCATATATACACAACAATTCATTAAAAGCAGTTGTTTCTAAATGCTTTGTGTGAATCATTCGCCAAATTACCATATGAAGAATACATCTTTATTTTGATTTATTTGGCCGACTGCTGTTTTTTTAATCAGGTATTAGCCAGCAGCTTTTGCTAAGTCATTACTATGTTGACAAGCAGAGTTCAGTTATCTTAATCCTTTTACTTTCATCTAAGACCTCTTAAAAAAACCTTGCAATTAACGGATATGTCAGGGCCTTAAAGAAAGGCTGTGATCTTTCATGGGGGATAAAACTGTAGGTAAGAAAACCGTATTCTATTTTGAGGCTAATGATATATACGAGCACGTTTTTGAGCAAATTTGTAATACATATTCAAGATCAAAACCATGTTTTGGGATAAATGCTCAACATTTACGGATTTACATTTCAACCTAACCTGTTGATTTTTAGTTCATGCTTTGTCTGTGAATTGAGCCCACCAAGACCTATCCAAACATTTAAAGACATTTTGATTTAGAATTTGACACTTTTTGCTAGATACAACGATAAAATATTTTATGATATTACGTCAATTAGGCCAATCAACAAAAAATCTGGTGGGTTTTTTTTTCAAAGAGAAACAAGTTCCAAGGCTGTAAAAAAAACACTAATAGACGGAATTTAGACCATTATAAGTAGCAAAATAAAAATAGCGACAACTGAGTTAGCAGAGCAAAGGCTGCTTGGAGTTGTACTATTGTACTAGTACAAGTACTACAAGTGTACTAGTACTACAAGTGTACTAGCCTGTACTAGCAAGGAAATTGCTCGACTTGAAAATAAAATGACGTACAATATACGGTACTGTATATATATATATATATATATATATATATATATATATATATATATATACAGTATATATATATATATATATATGTACTGTATACTGTATAGATATGTTCTTTAACACAAATAACATAAAACATATTCTTCATAGTCAAAATTGTATTTGTCATTTTTGTATAATTTTGTATTTGGGTTTAAGTTTCATAAATATCTATCAGAGTGAATACGTGCAAAAGATAAAAGTAGAGTGAGTGAGTGACTATCCATACAGAGTAACAGCAATATTCATACAATATCTATAATATTTTTACTGCACAACAAGAGATTACTCAAGCAATCTGACTACAAGAATTAAAATTAAACCAAAGCCATTTCAAATAATGTACTAAATTAATTCTTCTCCGAATGACCTTTTAAAGCCCTTAGGTCGGAAGAAGCCGTCGCTCCGAGTTTGTTCTTCCAGCAGAGCTTCTCTCTGGACAGTGCACTAAAAGCACATCATCAGGTGGCTCATGGGAAATGAGACACTGTCATGTTCAGCCTGAGAGTCCTGCTCTGACAGGCCGGAGATGATTTCCCCCTCATTTTTAGCCGACAAAGTGACCTTGTTTGAGGCACCGGGGTCTGAAATGTGTCAGTGCTAAGGGATCCGGAAGTTTCCAATGCTCTGACTCCAGCAAAGCGCAGAACTCTTCCTTCTAACCTAAGCTTCAAGGATTGGGATTTATAAGTGTTCCTACGCAGGCTGATGCACCCACACTCAGAAACACACAACCAGACCGCAGTCAACACACTTGAGCAGTCTTAAAGGTTTTTCTTTTCAGGCCACGGTAAATAATGAAGGTTGGAGTCGTAGGTGGGTTTATTTTCAAAAGGTTTGACGTACTGCGCAGGGTTCTTGAATTCCAGGCAATGGAAAGTAAATTTCATACTTCCATTGTTTCATCTTGATCTTCAGCCTCCATTAGTTCCTAAATTAGCCTAGTATTTCATGTTCGCTCGCATACATGCAGCCGCTTTGGCGGAGTGATAAAAAGGAGTTTCAAGCCCACGCCATCGCGACCTGCAGCTCTGCTTCATAATATATCAATCGGGCCAGACAGCATGACGTGAGGCATTTACTGGCAGCGGTAGGACGCATGGCATCTAGCTATTATCAAGTGTGCACTACCCACCTGCCCTATTACACACTCCCACACCGCCCACCTCCGTTTTACATCCTTTTTTTATTTATCACTTCATCCCTCTCTCTAGTTGTCTGTCTCTTGTCTAGTGAAGAGCTCTTCTGATGTGCTTGTCCTTTGGGACTTTGAGTGGCACTGTTGCTATAGCAACCACCTTGTCAAACAGGCATCACAGTCATATCTCTTTCCAGCGGCAACATGTTGTCGTGTGCCCCTCCTCCTCGCCGACCACCCCACACATGGTTGGACTTTATCATTAAACATTTTTCTCTGTATTAGTGCCGTCATTAATCAGAGGTGAGGTGGGAAAATAACAGGCTTCTTTGATGGGCTTTTTGATTGCATCAGTGTGGGAAGATTTTAGCGGCGCTCGCTCTAATGTGTTTACTTTAAAGCGCCTTAGGAAACAAACCAGCCGCGTCTAGGGGAGAATAGTCATGCTGGTGAAGTTTGGCTCAAGAAGTTAAAGCAAAAAACACAGAAATATAAACAGAATTCTAAACTGGTGAATACACAAAATATTTATAGGTGAATGGATGGGGACATTTTAATCAATTGGACATGGACACATACACACACATTAAATATACAATGGTGCTTATTTTAACGTCCCTTAGCTCCCCTATTTTAATATGCAATATATATTTTTCAACTAAATATTTCTTGCATTTACTTCAAATTTCGAAATTTGACATTCCTCTCCACAATTTTACTAGAGCAGTTTAATAGAGCAAGAAAATTTTTTCACATTATCACATTATATCATTTTTTTTCCACATTCATTAGTATTTCCAATTATTTTGTTTTATTTTAGAAAAAGCCTTTTTATTATTATTGTTGCTTGAGTTATTAGATTAAAAATGGGAAAAAATCAAATATATATATAACTAAAAAATATTAAAGCGTTTTCAAAAACAGTTTTACAGATTAAAGACACTGTGGAGAATAAGACAGACGGGAAGGATGATCCAGAAAAAAATGTAAAAACTTTGGGTAACTAGTGAGAGACCTATCAAAAAGAGAGAAAAACAACTTACAAAACATTACCAATGACTTCACCAAGTCTGGAATTAATCAAGAAATATAGCAAATAAAACTCTGCAGAAGGATAAATGGCAAGATTACTGGCCCAGAAGGACTCCACTTCTGAAGAAGAGACGCATTATGCACACCTGTGTCCTTTGGTCAAATGAGATAAAACTATTTTTACCATATAGGGATTGTGTGTGTTAGGACAAAGAAGAGAGAGTTAATCAAACCAAGAAACAGTACTCCAACAGTGAAACATGCTGGTGGGAATATAATGTCTGTGGATGTACATGAAACTTTTTTATCCATTCCAAAATAAAACAATAAACATAGATGTCTAGAAAAGCTGTGTTCATTTTTTTGCTTCGTTTAAAGCACTTTGAAATATGCAGTTTTAAAACAATGACATAGTTTAAATACTATACAGTATATGCATACATACATATTACGCTCTGAATGATAAAATGTTGCATCACAATAATTTTTCTCTCCCTAGAGCAAAATGAAGAATTACAAGATCTCAAGAACTTTAAATGAAGGACAAACGCATGTGGTGTCAATTTGTCCTTCAGCCTTATGGAATCTAGAACCTTAGAAAGCTTACAGGTTTTTTCAAGAGGTTTTTTGTGTCATCTGATCAGCATTCATATTGCCTCAAAGCGTTTATAATGGAGCAACCATAACAATCCTAGCTCTCACAACATACCTCTACAAGCGGAAAGACCAAAAGACAGACAGACATGCGTGTTTTAAGAACAAGACAAGCTGAGGATGGGGGAATAACCTTCAAAATTGGTCAGAGTAAAAAAAGATTTTTTTCTATTTATAAACTTAAAATAGTAACAGTAAAATGACCTTTTACAAGTTTACAAACCAACCAACAAAATTGGAGTGAGAGTAAGACAATTTTGGAAAATCTCACAAACATATGGCAACAGATGACATACTTTTTCTCGTCTTCTGAGCTGTAGAAAACAACACCCTGAGGTGAAATGCCAGCAAAACGACACTTTTGTCATTCAGGTGTTTGATTCTAAATCCTGCAGCTCCGGTTCGGTACAACTTCTTAAAATGTTTGCAATTGAATGTGAATTGAGAGTCATCTGGCCCAAACAGTTCAAGTTCAGTTTATTTTTAAAGTACTTTTCCCAGTTGCAGTCCTGTCCCAAAGCAGCTGTGTGAATCGAAAAAAGATTTTCAAAAGATAGTTGCAAATATGTCTATTGTTTGTCTACTATGACTATGACGTGAGCAAGTGAGCAAGAAGAGACAGTGGCTTGGAAGAGGGTGAGAGGGAAAAAAAACTGGTGCCAGTCTCATTTGGCAATCTAACATTACAAAGTCTTTGTGATGGTGGTTCCAGGACACTGTCTCTCTCCTGGCAAAAAACATCACAAGATCCAACGCTACAGAGAAAAGACCGTCTAATGCTCCATGATTCCAGAAGAGCCAGCAGAAGATTTTTTTAATGCTCTTTACTTGCAACTAACAGGGCTGTGGAGCGTCCCACGATCTTGTCCATAGACACCCAGTTGCGGAACCAGCCGTAGGGGGAATTGAACCAGCAATCTCTTGGACACGAGTTCAAGTCCCCTACGACTAGACCACAACTGCCACCATCCCATAGAGTGGCGTCAGCTCCATTCTGGTGGCACAGACACTCTTCCGGGCAGAAAGGTTGTTCCGAGGAGTTTTGGTCCAGTGGTAAAGGGCCTTGGACTTGTGTCCGAGAGGTTGCAGGTTCTAATACCCCTACCCTTGGTTCTACAACTAAGTGTCCTTGGGCACCCCATATACCCCCCGCATGTGGGGTGCCCAAGGACACTTAGATGTAGGACCAGGGATAGGGAGATTAGAATAGGGAGATAATTAGCGCCACGGCTTAGGCTCCCCACTGCTCTGGGTTTGTGTGTGTTCACTTCAAAAGCAGTTAAAACGATTTTGATCCCTAGTGGCCACATTGACAATCTCACTCACTTTACCTTACTTTTCAATCTGGAATCAGGCCATGGGAGGGATAAGCCGCCTCACTTTAGGCCCCGCAGGAAGAAGACGAAGCCATCTTCACCAATGACTTTGTAATGTTAGCATGCCAGAGGAGCCTGGCACCAGAGTCGGGTTCTCCCTAGGTTTATTTTCTCTCACCCCGCCAGAGAGGTTTTGTTTCTAGCCACTGTCGCAATCTAGCTTGCCCTTCTGGTCATAGCCCAAAGTCTAAACACACATGAACAATGGACACTTCTCTTTTTTAAAGACTCTTTAAAAGATTTTTTTCCTATTCGGCTTTGTGTTGGTCTGGGACTAATAAAAGTGCTATATAAATAAACATGAACTTAGATTTGAACTAGAAAACTCCGGACCTCAGGAGAGGAGTGAAAACACAGGCTATCAGTAAATATGAAGTGAAGATTTTTTTAATAAATAGGTTTTGAAGCTCTAGCAGGGGTGTTTTGGTTTTTGACATCAGGATTACTCGTCTTTTCTTTACGGTTTTATTCGGATATAGACATGTTATTTAAGACAGCTGTGTGTATATATACAGTAAATATATCCTCCAGTGGAAAAATAGGGTCTTCAGTCTAGACTGGCTCACTGTTTCTGAATCTCAAATTGTTCTTGGCAGAGCATTTGAGTACTGTGTACTGCTGTATACATTTTGGACATTTTCGGTGTTATAAGCTGGCCCAAGATTTGGCGCACTGAAACGTAGCATGAGATAAGTACACTTAAATATGGATGAGCTTAAATAAGTAAACCGCTTAGGGCATAAAAAGTGATTAAAACATATTTTAAATTGAGTGCGGTATTTTACAGGTAACCAGTGTAGCGACATTATCACTGGACTGATATGATCCTATCAAATAAGGTATACATGAGCATGAAATATGCAGAGAACAAGCTCTAGAAATCATCTTGACAACAGCATGTGTTTGAGGAAAAGGTTTCTCCGGTTGTTCCTCTCCTCCGTGGGACTACAGTGGTGTGAGCCCCAACTGGGATCAGAGCACACACACTGAGGCAAAGTTCATCCAGCTACCTGCCAGCCACCCAAATGCCCTACCAAAATAACAGCTGATATTTAGTGTGGAAAGGTCAATCCCAGTAGCTTCTTCCAGCTGAAATGAGCCAGAACCTCCCTACAATGACAGTTTACTTTAACCGAAATCACTTTGTAAAAACAATACATAAAAGAATATAGTACATGTTCACAGTGGTGTAAAGTACTTGAGTGAATGGACTTTGTTACTTTACATATTAGTATTTTTGGGCTACTTTATATATTATATAATATTAGCCCATTATCAAAAATATAAGCAACTTTTACTCTCAACCTATCCACAGTTTTTATTAAGTACTGTGTACTCTTTTAAATGGACTTTTTGTTTTCTCTTTTTGTCTATTTTGTTCTGCCATTTTCAAACAATGAGGTGTTAAAATGCATTTCTATATTAGAAAATAAAACCTCATCATTAAAAAGCTTCTTGTTTTTCACATTCCTTGGTGCTTTTTTTTGCAGTACGAGTGAAATGCTTCATTATACAGAATATATATATAGTATACAATATACGGTAGCCATTTAATAACTTGAAGTGAACGTTTGTTCGCATTTTTCTAAATAAATACGCAATCATATAATCATGAATTGCATGTGTGGATGAGACATACTGTATGTATTAAAATCACATCATTTGGTCAAGAAAAATATTAACAATAGCAGGGTTATTTTTTTTTACTTATAAATCTTTGTATCGTGTTTCAAATGTACATAATAGGATCCATCAAACTCCTGATACGCCTGACTGGAGTCAAACTCGAATGAAAACTCAAAGGAGATAAAGACATGTGCACACAAACAGTCTTTCTCTTGCCTGTTCTCCATCATTCACACCTGAGTGGCCAAACTGTCTCAAAAAGATGTGAAATCTCTTTTCAGGAATTATTCGGATTTCTCCAAAGGTTTCTCCTCTGAGGATTTCAAAACCAATTAAAGCTAAACATTACTTTTTCTTGCTTTCTTCACTGTGCTTTGAAAACATTCTCTACATCTGCTAAAATGTGGTCATCAAGGGTTGTGCTTTCTTACAATCAGACTCAAAAGTTTGAGATAAATATATCAAATGACATACCGTATACCTTCTGCATGAAAAAACCTTTCCCGTTAGCGGTTTTGTTGAAGAATATACTGTATATGTATACACACAACCACACACGAATAATAAAACAAATAAACAAATGATAAATAAACATAACCATAAATTACATTGCACACATCCAAAAACTTGCTAAAGAAGAAAAAAAACATGATTCCATAGCATTAATTTTACAGTACTAATATTGAGTTAAATTTTGAGTTCAAAAAGTTCTATTGTTATTTGAAAAAAAAAAAAAAAACAACCTGAATGTATCCTACAGAGAATTTGAGACAGATGGATGGACAAACAGACAGATGGATACACAGACAGACAGACGGACGGACGGACGGACGGACAGACAGACATATAGATAGACAGACAGACAGACAGACAGACAGACAGACAGACAGAGATAGATAGATAGATAGATAGATAGATAGATAGATAGATAGATAGATAGATAGATAGATAGATAGATAGATAGATAGATAGATAGATAGATAGATAGATAGATGGTTGAGATTGAGAATATCTTTCTCCTCTCAGATTTCTGACCCATAAATAGAGAGTGTGACCCATAAATTGAGTGTGTAGATGGACTGGCCTCAATTAGTAGCTGTCTGCAGGCATCATCTCTGATGGCCATGTTCAGCTGCCGGTCAGCCGCAGGGAGCAGACACACATTTATCAAAAACTGACACATCTGCTGCTGGAGGGAAAGCTTGGCCATCAGGTTTAGGGAGGAATGTTGGGCTGTAAAACAACACTGAATGTGACATTTTCGTCAACTATAATTACACATCACGGTACTATATTTATTTAAATCATAGTGTTTACAATCTTCTAAACTATGTACTAGTTTTTATAGCATTAATTGGTTTGAGAGATGACTAAGAGACATTTCCATCCATTCATTTTTCCTGAACCGTGTTTTCCATTTCTGGGTCACGGGGAGCTGGAGCCAATCCTGGCAACTTTGGGCCTGGAGGCGGAAAACACACCCTGGATTAGTGGCCAACCAATCACAGAGTGGAACACATCGTAACACATGTGTTACATGTACATCAACAGGTTTTTGGACTGTGTTATTCACAGAAAGAGGTAAAGATTTTTCATGCTGGAATGGATACGTGACACTGGCAGTGCTTCATGTGACAACACAAATCTTGTCGATGAGCTTTCAGCATAGTTATATACGTGTACATAACCAGTAAGCAGAAAAAGCTCTTTTCAATCTGCATCCCTCCGGTCAATGAATATACATTCACAATCTTCACCAACCATTTCAATCTCATCATGGCAGAAATGCGGAGAGCTGAAGCCCCCCACCTGTGTCACATTCAAATCAGCTCCATCCCCTCTTATCATTCTAACCCCACGCGCACATGTAAGCGGGTGAGAGAGAGATCAGGAGCAAGAGGGGTCTGGGTAATGGAGGGGAACGAGAGAGATAAACTGAGTGTGTGAAGTGCAGGGTTAGCAGGGTGGGAGGCATTTTGGGGGAAAGGCAGGAAGAGGAAGAATGATATTTGTAGAGCAGAGAGCCTTTGTTAGAGACAGATTAAAATTCATACAGTCTAATCAGCCGCTAAATTTAACCTTGTCAGCCAGACCCCAATACTGTCCCCCTTCTATCTCTCTCCCGCTCTGGCTCTCGCATGTCTGTTCTGCTTCAAACCCTGATGGAGAAGAAAGACGCCATCTGAACGCTCAAGAACTATTATGCATTCTTTTCTCTTTTCAGATTGAAAATCATTCATTATATAGAATGGGGGATGGGGGGCAGATCAGATTTTAACAATCAGCGTATAGATACTATAAAGGGGCAGTTGTGCTCCAGAGTGGACATGTCCAGGAGGTTGCAAGAGGTCGAGTGTCCTTGGGCAAGACACGCTTAGACTGCCCACTGCTCCGGGTGATCACTTCACTGGATGGGTAAATTGCAGTGCACAATTTTGACAAGGTCTCTTGTGGCAATATTGACAAACTCACTCTTTTTCTTTCTAATATAGAGAAATATGAATGAATTAGAATGTCAGATGAGTTGGGTTCTTCCAGAATTTTCCTAGTCTTGTTGCCTATTTGATATTGTTAAACTATTGTCTTTTTGTTTGTTCGATGGATGGATGGATGGATGGATGGACGGACGGACAGACAGATCTAAAAAAATCTAAAAATGTATTAATAAACACTCTTGTCTCACGTTGTTTCTCTCCTCTCATTACTAAGCTTTTGAGCATCGCACTTTATGTTCTCTCATTCAGTACCAAAACTATTTCGTGCAATTTGCAATTGCACGATGTCACAGGCCACAGGTTCATGGATGCTTTTCTTCTCAACGATAATAGATCTTGATGTTCAATCGAATAATCAAGATTGCAAGTCGTTCATTTTCATAGGGGTCGCTTCCTGTTAACTTTAATCTCCTATAGAAGAAATTACGGAGAAGTCATGCCGACCTCCATTTCTTCCTCTGAATAACTTTAAATCTACTGGCAACACATATAAAGCTGATACAGTTTCCCGTGATAAGTCAACTTCATTTTCCAGTTCCTATTACAGACACTTATTGCAATTATGCCACACGCGAGAAAACGTGGTGTGCTCACTGAAATATTATTTTGTCTTATATAATACCGGTAGGTCTTTTTAAAAATTGCTAAACTTTTTATATTGTTGTGACATTTGGACAGAGAAGAAGACTTGAAGTGACTGAGGAAGGATAATGAGCACATTTACATTACAGGCTTGCAGATGAGCCGAGGGGAGCCTGATTAGGAATCGCCCTCTGGTTACCAAGGTGATTATTATTCTCACTGAGTCGCACACAGACTCCAGGATTCACCGGGAAGACGGAGCAGTCTGTGGAGAGACAGGAATCATGGAGCAGTGACAGCTAACAAGACACAGACACCTTCAGCGCATTTACAACAACCCAGTGAGGGTTTCCAGTACAGGGAGTATGCATCTGAATATTCAAAGCGAGTAAACAAACGCACCCACACAAATAGCTTTTCTATATAGAATGGTGTGGTAAACACTTCTTATTTACAGTATACGTAACTACATTTGATACATATATCATTATACTTATACGGCTTATATGATTATATTATTTCATTACACTTACATTATGCAATATAAATTGTTCTATTATATATATATATATATATATATAATAATATATATATATATATATATATATATATATATATAATATATTTCTGCATATATTTCAATATTTATGTTTTGTATATACATATATACACATAGACAGTTTACAGTAAGGAAAAAATTTAAATAAGGAAGTGAGGTGACGGCATATATATATATACCATATGTATATGTATACAGTGTGTACAGTAATCAACCGCTGGTCCATTTTGGAATAAAAGAAAAGAGAAAAATCACACACACACACACACACCCACACACACACACACACACACACACACACACACACACACACACACACACACACAACGTTTTTAGTTTTCTGTTTTTACTTATTCGTTCGTAAATGTGTATACATTATAAACTCAGCATATAAACTCAGCATAGACACAAAGCAGTATAAATACATGATGCGTATAAATACAACTCCTTTTCTATGTCGCTCACACACAGAGAACACACACACACACAATTTTAAACATTGCAGCTTTTTCCTTTAAGCCACTCGCTGCTGTTGGCAAGTTCGCAGATAAACGTGAATGAGCAGTTGATGGGAACAGATGCAGATTAGCCCCCGCTAGCTAACATGTGCAGCAGCCTTCATGCATGCCAAACGGATTTGTCATCGGTGGTGAAAGAGGTTCGAGGATGAGTGTGAGCACGCTGATCCACAAGAAGGTGACGTGCACGTGGCACTTTTTAGCGTTCTTTAAAAGGCTCTTCCGTGCAGTGACGTCATGAGATTTTAAATAGATCGACCTTTTACAAAGTGCATCGAATAATGCATTTGTGATTGAGTAGCAGTACTTTTCACTCCACTACATTTGAACGAACACTTATTTGTGTAATTGTGCGCGACAAGCCAGAATCGATTTATACCGCGATTAATTTCTTGGGCGGACGAGGCGAATATCGCCATCTTTAGACTGCTGAAGGTACTGGACGCTATTTGTGAATTCGAAACCGTGTTTTACAAATGTTATTATATAATATATAATTTACTAATCAGATTAATCATTTTATTTTATAGTTACTTGCAAATTTAAGTGATTGAGACTGACTTTTTGTTCTTTTTATCTACTTTGTTCTACCAGTTTTCAAACATTGAGGTTAAATTCTGTTCCTCTCTTGGAAAACAATAGTTTGTTTTCACATTTCTTTTTTTTTTTAAGGCCTATATTGAGCATGAATAAAAAATACTTCTTAAATACCTGAAAAAGTTATTTTCAAATTGGATACGCTGCTACTTTGACTCAAGTCTTTTTGAAATTGGTGACTTTTTACTTGTATTGGAGTCATTTTTACAGCAAGTATCTGTACTTTTACTCAAGTATGGCTGTCCGGTTCATTTACACCCATGTTCACTGGATGGATAATTACAACTTACCTCACTTTAAATAACGAAAAAAGAAGATGCAATAGCTACTTAAATCCGCAAGATGTCGCCATAGAACAAAGATACAACTGCTTTCATTTTTATTCCACAATGTTAGGAGTTCAGCAAACGAAAAAAAACCGGATCTGGGCCTGGACAAACACACTCCAGTACAGTTTTTTTCATGTTTTTTTTTTTCTTGAGTAAAACCACCTAAAATGAATCTGAACTGATCTGCTCGATTTTGAGTCTTGACCCATGTTTCACCTAAGCTATTTGTAAACATTATTGTAGAAACGGATTAGCAGAAGTTTAAATGCAGGTAATAAAAAAATCAACTAGATGTCCTGTATATATTGCTTCAGACTCCAGAAGGGCCCTTAAACACATTTCTTTCTGTGGGGCCAGAACACTTTGATTCTTAGTTTGATGTTTTTGTTTGTTTGGTTGTTTGTTTCATTGTGTAAAATATACTTATTCAGAGCTCAAAGGTGGGTCCCATAATTAATGAAATACTTTCTACTGACAAACTCTCAGAGCAGTTTTATCTAAGACAAAACTGTTTTAGCATTTAACAAGGTTAAACCTTTTGCGCTTTACTTTGGGTTTGTTTTTTCTTCTCAAGTAATGCCATTTTGTTCTCATTGTTAGCACTGACAACTTAAGTTTTGTCATTCACAGTGCATTTCTGTTTATTCATTGGTCTATATGCTGTTTCACCGTTGGCTCAAGTCTCTTCGGGGGAGCCAGGCTTGCTGTTTGTTTGTGTGTGTGTTCTTGGAGCAGGGGGGTTTTGGTGTGGTTGTGGCCGACAGCAACCCAACAAACGTTTTTTTTTTAAATAAAAGTTTTGCATTTGTAAAACACAGTACTGTATATACTGTACTTTTCAGTATGGTCTCCGCAAACACATTTATTTGCACATTGTTGTTTTATTCTGTTTCAGCTTGTGTGCTCTTTGTGGCTGTTTACACACTTGTTGGGCTCGTCCCAACAAACATATTTTGTTGAATAAAAATACTTCAAAAAAGAGTGGCGTTTCAATGAAAAAATAACTATATAATGTAAAGTTTCAACGTGTCCATGGAGGCTCTGTCCATTATGTCAATCACCGTGAGAGTAAAACGATGCTGGCAGGATGTGGTTGCGTTCTCTGGCCGCTAGAGGTCAGAATAGATGAGTAAAACGCGAGTACATTCCGTTTTTGAAGTACAGTTTATACAACTATTTTGCAAATATGAATACACGTGACCTCCAAATTAATCTCAACATGGGTGTTTTATCCTTTTCTTCAGCTCTAACTTCAGGGTCCGTGAGGTAAAATGATTGTAGATTGAAGTACCACTGTAATAGTAAAAGTAAACTTGACCGATAACCCGAGACTGATGAAATTCGTGCAGCGAAGTGAAACGTATTATGAAACTAGTCTAATACTGTACAAATATCAAAACAACGTATCAAAGAATCCAGACCCTAAGAATAACACACAACTTTATCAGAATCTGAGTGACATTGAATATAAGTCGATGATCAATTCTGCAAACATTTAATCTGATCACATGATAACAACTCTCCGCCCGCAAGTGTGTCTGTTTCTGTTTGCACGAGCTGAACACTAAAGAATCGTTGCTGCTAGTTTGACTCGGGCGAAATGGCTTTTATGATACACAGAACAGGTACGTTAAAATACAATACATGTTCAACGTCGTTGTTGTCGGTCATGGTTGACGTCATACGTCAAGTTTTCCCTAAATGTCATCACCGTCGCCATGGAATTTCGACACTTAAACACGCGGTGAAGTTATTATAAATCGGTTGACGTGATTAAACGCTTAACTCTAGCGGATTGTTTATCTGTTATTTACACAGTACATATTCACGCATATCGACATGCACACAAATTAAGCATTGATGAAAAAAGCTTCTTCAAAGCGTCGTTTTAAATTCGGTGGCGCCAATGATTTATCTAGAAATGTTGGTTTGACATGGCACCAAATTAAAACCTTCACTGCCTTTTTGCTGTTTGTATGGGGTAAGGTTATTGCCAAAACCGTTGTCACTTTCCTGATCCGAATATGAACCTTTAAAAGTTTGAAATGTCTCATTTTACGATTTTAAGAAACCTTTAATATACATTAACTATACTCCGCCCGTGATGCCTCTGACCAGCACTAAGCATATGTTTTTCTGACCGAGTAATGTTCATAATCCACAAGTACACAATAAACGTCTAAAAAGCATCAGCCTAAAGAAGCATCATACACATTAAAAAGCAATATTCATCTGTTGTAATATTCCTCCAGAAAAACACCCTGAAGCAGCTGGAGAAAGGGGTGGTGTTGAGAACATTGCAGATCTCTTTGGAAATGCTTCAGCCACATGTTCCAAACTGAAGGAGAAAATTAAGAAGACAAAAGTGGGTCACTTCAAAAACCTCAAACAGCAAAAAGCTTGTAAAAAAGAAGAAATGACAGACACAACTTCAGGTACAATCTGTTTTAATACATTACCATTCATCAAATCACTGCTGTTCCATTAACTCAATTTCCCAGAATCCCTTTTGCATCTGATATCATTGATTTTAGGCATTGTTGACAATTATAGAACCTATGTGTGTTTCCTTGTCCATTAGTTAATTGCTATGTTATGGTAATTGTGATTTTTATTAAAACATGTGGAATTATAGATAAGTGTGACAATACAAATGTTGTTTATTTAATTAAATTATTCAAAATTTGGTTTATTTGAAAAGTTTGTGATGTGTGTATGTGTATGTGTGTGTGTGTGTGTGTGTGTGTGTGTGTGTGTGTGTGTGTGTGTGTGTGTGTGTGTGCACGCATTTTGTTCTTTTACTTCCAGCAGTGATACAGGACTTCCGTGTGAATCTTGAACAGAACTTGTTAATTGAAGCACAGCAACAGCTAGTGGAAGCAGAAGAATGTCTTTTTGCTGAAGACGTGATCCGAACAGAACAGGAAGAGGACAAGCTGCAAGCCGACTATGAGATGTTCATTCTCAAACTAAGAATGGCCATCAGCGACTCATTCATTGCAGATAACCTCGAGACCCTAAAAAGGGCTTTGGTTTCCATTATCCAAGAGGAAACACAAGACAGACGCTGGGCCAAGGTGTCCGAGGAGCAGCGTCCACCGTGGAGGCCGACAAAATGTGGAAAGATCCATGACGACCAGATCCAGACTGTTGTACAGGATCGGATGAAGAACTCGCACAAGTGGGAGAGCGGTTCAGAGAAGCTTTCTACCGCCTTGAAGAGGGAAGTGTGCCGATTGGGCCAACTAGCTCAGAAAGACTTGCTCTGGGTGGTCCGGAAGCTGCGAGATTGCTACCCACCAGAATTTGACATCTGTAAAATGTACGTGCTACTCTACCATCAGGTGTTTTCCAGCCAACTACTAGATTTTGTGAAAACCAGGATTGAATACGAGGATTGCGCTTACATCTTGAGCTGGATTGTGGATTTCTACCCTAAGTAAGTTTCTACCAAGTTATTATTTTTCAAACCCAATATTCTTTAAAAGCATATGTCATTTGTTACACTTCTGTTGCAGAGATGTGTTGAAGCACAAAGAATTGGAGGCACACACCAAAGATTTGTCCCTTCCACCGTTGTTACCTGAAAATCCTCTGGGAAGATTAATGGACCAGTATTTGGCCTATAAAGAGGTGCTTCTTAATTTCTGGAGTAGAGTAGTGTAGAAGTAGGAGTGCCTTTATTGTCATTGTACCGAGGTTGCAATGAAATATGAAAATGTAAAAATATTAACTAAAATAATATTAAATATATATTAAAAAAAAAATGAAAATGTAAAAGCTTACTCTCTGGGTACATAAAATAAATGGAATATGTGTGTTTTTCTCATTAGGATAAAGTCAAGATGTGGTTGTCCAATGCCCTTGAAATAGAAGTGACGACATGGAGGGAGACTACAGAACCCGAGCTCAAGAATGGATATTACTTCAGTGGTTTTGCAATAGATATCATACCAGTACGTTCTTCGCTATGCTGGCATGACATTTTTTTTAGAAATGTTGTTTTTGTCTTTAATTTTATTCTTCACTTGGTGTTCATCTTTTTTTCATGATGGCTTAGCTTGTGGATATGACCATCAATGAGGCCAAATCTATGCTGAGCTCTGAAACTAAAGCAGGGCATTTATTCTGCCAGTTTGACAGCTTTCTGACAAGGTAGGCGTCTGATTCCTTCTTTCCATCCATGTTACATTATTTATGCTTTTGGGGTTTTTTTTTATTGATATAATCTGTCTATATATTTTATTCTTATTTTAGTAATGTTTTTATAAGTGATATTCTTTACTGTTTTTTATTTTTTATTTTGAAGAATACTGTGAAGAATAAAAGTAGTGATTATCTATTGTGCTATAAAAAAGAAAATGTTAAATTATAGTATTATATAATAAAAGAATAGAAAAACATTGGTAAATTGATGTGTAAAAGGCATAAAAGTGCTATATAATTCTAAGTTATAATATATAACAATGTAATTAACTGAACCACTTTTTATCACATTTATTTCTAATGACAGATATAAAACATGTCTAATGGAATTTATCAAGGCAAAACAAGAAAACATTCATAAACGACTTTGTGCTAATCTAGTTGACATTGACCAATTTTGGTAAGTTTAATTTTAATTTTAAAATCAAAGTTGTTTTCTTGCATGGATGGATCAATGTTTTTGTTGTCAAGTATTTTAGTGGATTGTGTCCATATACTATACTATATTATACTATACAATACAATAATATTGTTATACCCTCTTTAATTTCAGGGATTATACACAGAGTGATGCACTTTCTCTCTCAGAAGAGATGAGAACAGGATGCTTGTCCACACTATCAGAACTCAAAGACATTTGTCACAACTTCCTATTCAAACAAATCCACTTGCTACTGAAGGTTAGTGTGTGAAAGCACGTAATGAACTTTAATTTCCATTACTTACATTTCTGAGACTATAGAGAAAATACTTCTGAAAATAATTGTATTCGAAATAGCCATATTATAGTAATCTGTGGACTCAAGCCTGGTTTGATCGTCACGATTCGGTTATGGTTGAGCTGGTGAAAGGACTTCACAAGAGCATCGTTCAGTATGTCAAATTAAAGCCTTCCTGCCTAGAGGTATCTATCTATCTATCTATCTATCTATCTATCTATCTATCTATCTATCTATCTATCTATCTATCTATCTATCTATCCATCCATCCATCCATCCATCCATCCATCCATCCATCTATCCATCCATCCATCCATCCATCATCTATATCTATCTCCATCCTCTCTCCTTCTCTATTTGTGTACGTAGGAATTTCTGCCTAAGCTGCATGTGGAGGTCGTGGTGGAGTATGTGAGGCGAATGATGAAAAGGAAACTGAAACTAAAAGAGAAGGTCCAGCAAGAATCTGCTGCTGGGTTCATCTTACAGGACTGCAACACCATACACTCTGTTTTCAATCGTGTGGTAAGACCAACACAGCGTTCAGTAATGTACCCCGACAGTGCTTCACCTTGCCTTATTTTAAATTGCTCCTTGTTCAAGCTCTTGTTTCAGTGCACGTGTGTGTCAAATTGCATTACCCTATTGAAATAATACAAATTCAAGTTTCATTTATCACACATGTGAACCTACACAGCATGAAATGTGATAAAATGCTTTACACAAAGGGCTATTAATACGTTTCAACCCCCAACATACCATCCAAAATGTTTCATGCTCGTAAATACCCAAATCACATGTTTGAGCTGCTGAGTGAGAGTGGAGAAAGACAGAAAAATCTTTTGTATCTTTTGTTTGTTGTACCTTATTTTTCGACAACTTCACTTTCACTTGATGGATTTTTGCCACACTAAACCAATTTATCCATTTTCTAGCTTAAATTTATTGTAGCCCCTTTGGTTTAATTTTACAATGCTTTTAATTCTTATTGTCCCTATATGCAAAACACAACATTCCACACTGTAAAAATCTTAGGAATAAATCTCTAATCTTAAGCATTTTCAAGTAGCTCTGTCCACCACGTCTGTCTCCAAGCCAGGAATTTTATTCCCAAAAATCTTTCCAAGTACTGTAAAAATATTTTTCATCCATTAAAATGTGAAATTGGAATTTGGTGCTTCTCCCATGTTTGGAAAAAAAACGCTGACATGAGATGTTATTGTGACCTACATGAGTGACTTGACTGTAAATGTGTTTTTAAACTGAGTCCCTATATTTTTAGTAGAATGGGCAAAGGTTCAAACTTAAGTGGTGTTTTATAGTTATAAATACTATTTGTCATTTTGGTTTTATAATTTAAGAGGTTGTTTTATAGGGGTATGAAGAGGATTGGCTTTTCCAAATACTGCAGAAGTTGTCGGAGATTCTGAGGCTGCAGGACGTTCAGAGTTTGCAACTGGAAATAGCAGCTCTGTCGCGAGACTACGCTGACCTGAGGTATTTCACATCTTAATGTTGTGTTTCAACCGAAATTATACCCGAGTGACAGAAAATACACAAGACTAATTAAGTAAAGGCCATAACGGCAAAACTAGGCTCTGCGTTTAATGAATTACTGTACAAAAGGGTGGACAGTCTCTTGTCTTGTAGTCATTTTATTCACTAATTTTTTCTTTCTTTCTTTGCTAGTGAACAGCATGTTCTTGCTGTCTTGAACCTGAAATCCAACCTTTCAAGATCAGATTTGAACAGGATCAAGTTGTGTTTTAACGACAACAGGATGACGCTTGCCACAGAATCATCTCCTTCTTTCTTTTCTAAAGTTTGTGTTAAACATAAAATCCTATAACATACATTAATACCTGCAATGGCGGGATCAGATCCCGGTCCCTTTCAATCAGGTATTATTTTATTGCTTTAAAAATTATTTTACAGTATAATAACGCAAAATACGAGAGTGAGTTTGTCAATATGGCCACTCCCCTGCTGTCGGGGGGCTCAGGGTCTTGCTAATCCCTCTGGACCTCAAAAATGAAATGACATTTTAACCCTTTATTTTAAAAAGCAGTTTAATGCAACAAGGGCAAATGGTTGACGTACGAGTAATACATTGCATCTGTTTCTCTATCATGTTTGAGCAGGGGTTTATGGGTATAGTAGTGAAGCTCCAACAAATGTTTAAAAGTTGCTATCATTTCATTACAAGTTAACAACTGTTAGACTCAGGTCGTTTGGGGTTAATTTACAGTTTCACTCTTAATTTTTCCATTTATCTTTGCAAATCTGTAACGTTGAATAAAACGAGAAATGTATTGTTGTAGAAGAAATGTATTGGCTTACAGAATAAGCAGAAAGTTTTTTTCATTTGGAACATACATTTGGAAGCCCATTCTCGCCACTTTGCTCTTCCACAGTCGTAACACCAATGAACAATGGACACTTCTCTTTTTTCATCGACTTAATAACAGAATTAAGCTGCACAACCGCACCAATTGGTCTGGGACTGAGAAAAGTGCTATATAAATAAACTTGAACTTGAAAAAAAGTCAAAATAAATTCCTTTATTTTATTTTTTAACTTTTAATGTCAGAATTGCGAGTTGTCAAGTCAGAATGGTGAGATATAAAGCTGGAACTGTGAGGTATAAAGTCAGAATTGTGAGATATAAAGGTAGATTTGCAACTTATAAAGTTAGAAGAACTGTGAGTTATACAGTCAGAATTCCGAGATGTGAAGTCAAAATTCCAAATTATAAAATCTAAATTGTAGGTGATAAAGTCAGAATTGAAAGTTATACTTTTCACAATACTGTACTCTTTTTTTTTTTGTCGGGAATGGGCTTCCATAATAACAGGTTTCAACACAATAATATCACTGAGATTTGTACGTTTTACAGAATTCATGCCCTGTCATATATATGTTATGTAAAATAATTGTATAGTAGATGAAGAGAGAGAGGTGGTGGATTATTTTAATAGTTGCTGTTGTTACTCTAGTAACTCTGTGTCCTTATTTAAATGTGCATGTGCATATTTAATGTATAGAATTACCTACATAAAGTCTATTAAACTATTACAACTACAGTATTTAAGTCTGGCTCCACAGAATGGGTTTGTGTTGACCCATCCAGATAATCAGTGTTTCAATCACTTAACAGGAACATAAAACCAAGCACGTAGGCTTCAGAAAGAATCTTTAGCTCAGATCCCAGTTCCAACTCTGGTAGAACACAACCTGCAGTGTCAAACCCAGTCGTAAAATTGTCCAGCTCCTAAAAATTCCACAGTCAAATGTAAACTTAAAGCTGAATCCTAGTGTGACGCTGTTGTAGACCACGTACATTTTTTAGCGACTTTACGTTGGTCTGGGACTAAGAAAGGTGCTATATAAATAAACTTGAACTTGAACGTGAACGTTGAATGGACTGAGCGAACAGGTTATAGTGGGGAGGGTGTGATGTGCGTCAGTGTTTGTTCTCCAAGATCCTTCTCCAATTTCAGTATATAACTACACAAATGAGCTTATGGAAAAAAATAAAAATTAAAGGTTTTACTGTTTTTGCTTTTTTGACTTTGATTTGGCTGTATCGAGAAATAATATCAGACCATGACAGTGAACTCAGGTTGTTTTTGTCATGTTTATGTTGTAGTGTTTAAAAATACTTGAGTAAAAGGACTTCCTTAGTTAATTATTTTTCCAACTTTGTAATTGTACTAAGTATCAAAAATTTACGCAACCGTTACTCTCTACTTTACTACATTTGTGATTGAGTATCTGCACTCTTTAGTCCACTGCACTTAGTGGACACTTACCGCTACTCGCTACATTGTGATTGTGCTTGACAAGTCGGCATCTTTTTGTACCGCGGTTAATTTCTAGGGCGGACGGGGCGATGGACCTGCAGGTACATGAAGGTACTGGATGCTATTTATTAGCTAACAGTATTAGTTGCAGTACAAGTAAAATACTTTTAAAATTGGATACTTTATGACTTGTAACAGAGTAATTTTTACAGTAAGGTTTTTGTACTCTTACTCAAGTTCCGGCACTTTTTACTCCTCTAGTGTTGCAGAACAGTTTGGGAAGCAGCTACTAAAGTACAGGGAGGAGAACTTAACAAAGTGTTTCCAACCAACTCACTACTAGATGATTTTCTGTGCGTGTTGTGAACTTCATGTCTCGCATTCTTTGTACTATTGCTTATTTAACTTAGCTTAAAAAAAGGCTAACATACCTGAGAAACCAAGCGCTACGTTCTGTGTTAGTGTGGTTGAGCCAAGCTGAACAGTGATGTTGTGTTGTATGGATGGATGAGCAAGAAATCACCAAGCGATCAGATTTTATTCGATTTCCCCTAAGACGTCCATGAATCAAGATTGTATATGGGTGGACATGGAAGAACATGAACATCTGCGTATCATCAACATTCCAAAATGCTTTGCTAGACTGTGTGGAGCCTTTATATACAAGCTGAAGAGAGCTCAAAGAAAGAGAGGTGATTTTGTCTGGTTAAATCAAGGTCCCACACACACACGTACTCCTCTCACATTTGCATGTTCTCACCATGCTTGCGTGGGTTTCCTCCAGGCCTCCGTCTTCCTCCAACAGTCAGGCATTTTAAGAGAGTTAGCATTTACCACAGGTGTGAACGTGTGAATGTCTGTGTGTCCTGCTCTGTGATTTGTGTGTACAGCATTTTGCTATATTTAGTTGTCATCTAGTGACAGTGAGGAAACACTTTCACTTTCAGTTTAGCTTCCTGGAAAACAAATGTCACCTTGTGGGATGGTTTCCACATAGAGGGATTACGTTTCTTGGACCGTCTTTCAATATGGAAACAATGCGCTATACTGCCACCTGCAGTACATTTGTCAAATTACATGTTATTCCGTTAGACGATTTGTCGCGACCTCATTTTAAATTACACAATTATCCCGTATCCAAGGCTCTGGATCCAATCTGGGAGAGTGGGATAAGAATGAGTACATGCCATAAATATTCTCTCAGAGTTAATGGAAACGGAGAAATACTGTAGAGCAAGGGTTTCTATCTCACTTCACATCGTGGGACACATACGGCCGAGTGAGATGTCAAGCAGGCCGGACAATTTAAATTATACCATACGTTGATATAAATAACAAAAAAATCACGTGTTTCCATTGTTTTGGTGTAAGGAAGCACAAGAACATTAGGAACTATAGAAATTGAATGAACTGTCCTTCTACAAAACATCCCATGAATTACATAATTCCTTGAAAATATCTCTGTAAATAAATGAGACGTGGTTCATTTTTCTTTGAAAATTCTACACTCTTTATCTACTTTTCTCCGTTAGGATAACAACACTTTGGCTAATGAGGTTGTAGCGGAGAGGACCAAGGACGAGATATATGGATGATGTAAGAGAGGACATGAGGTTAGCTGGGGTCAGAAATGTGAAAGATTCTCAGGATAGGATGAGGTGGAAAGGGATATTTCGCTGTGGCGATCCCTGATAAGGGAAAAGCCGAAAGAGAAGTAGTAGTTGTAGGTTGTAGCGGAGAGATAGAGACCAACGTTTTCAGTCTGTCTCAGTGATACGGCGTTCTACTCTGATGAACAGTCAGTCAGACCCTTAGGGGATAATCCATGAATTGCAGCTATATCAACATATTAATTCCAAGCCTTTTATGCATTTTTTTCCTCTTTAATTATTCTGCGGGCCTGATCAAACCTCCTTGGGGGCTTGATAGACACCGCTGTAGAGTGAAATGACATCCAAATTCACTGATATAAAGTATATCTGATATATGCGTTTGTGCTATATTTATCTGTTATCTAGTGACAGTTAGGAAATCCCCCTGAACACTTTCAGTTTCAGTTTAGCATCAAGGAAAATGAATGTCCCTTGGTGGGATATTTTCCAGTTGGAGTAATTTCTTGAACTCGTTATTCAATATTGAAACATGCGCTATACTGCCACCTGCAGTACATTTATCAAGTAACATTTTATTTAAAAGATGATCTTTTATTTAAAAGATCATCTTTTATTTAGAGTTATTGGAAATACAGTGAAGAAATAATATTGCCTTGTCTTGAACATTCAAATTCACTGATATAAAGAGCTTCACTGCACCCAGATGGTTTAAGTTACATGGGTTAAGTTACAAATATCAAAATGCAAATTTGATGTGAATTCTCACATCCTATCTTGAAAAATGATCTACGGAGATTTTTACAATAACAATAATCTACTTAATCAACAATACAATAACAATACATTTTACAATAACAATAATCTACTAAAGTCACATACTAACCCTAATTAGTAGGGCCAAAACTCACAATTACAATGTCTTCTTTGCATCTATGATTAGATATTTTATGCTGCTTTTTTAAAACTAAGTTTCTTCTTTAGTGTGTTGGTATTCCAGTCAAAAGCATGAAACGGGAGAATTGGAGTTTCATGAAAAATTGCCATACTGTAGGAGTGAGTGAGAGTGTGCATGTGTGTGTCTGTGTGTGCTCTTTGTGATTTTTGTGGTTGCCCATCAATTCAGGCTGTGTGTCTTGCCTTCAAGTCCAGAGTATAAAAAAAACAATAATCTGTAATTGTTTAAGTGGCATCAAATATGGTATTAAGCGTTTAACACGTACTAAATTTAGGCTCAAATAACACCAAGAAATGTGAAAAAAACTTTAATTATGAGATTTTATTTCCTAATATACAAATTAAATTACCTCAATGTTTCAAAACGGCATAACAAAATAGATAAAGAAAAAAATGCAGACATCCATCACAATATAACAATATAAGAAATGATATGTGTCCATACAAATGTAATGGAGTTAAGAGTACGTACATATGTTTAAAAATGTAGCCAAAAATACTTTACTACCCTGGGGCATCAACATTATGATATAGGCTTCAGAAATAAACAAGGTAGATAATGAATACAAGTTGCCAAAATACTTACTACCCTAGGGCATCAACATTATGATATAGGCTTCAGAAATAAACAAGGTAGATAATGAATACAAGTTACTCATCTGATGAAGCCAACAAGTATTAAAAATTAATGTTTTTATGTGAGTGTGTGTGTGTGTGTGTGTGTGTGTGTGTGTACGTGCATGAGAGTATGTGGGGTGTGTGGGGCGGTCTCATCTTTTGTCAATGAATGAAAAAAGCAACAGATCCCTTTTCACCAGTAAACCCCCTGAACCCAGAAATGCCACAGGTAATCCTGTGAAACTACACTGGTTGTTTGTCCTCGGCATCATTTCTACCACGATGTGCACTGCAGGAATCTTTTGTTCTACAGTAATTTGTAAACATCCAGAGTGTTCATCATGTGTGTCACCCAGCAAAGTAGGAAAAGTCTGAGTAGAAAAAGCACTGTATGTTTCTTCCTAAATCAGGTTCTAAGTGTGTAACTTAACTACAGGTGTGTAAACATAAACTTCTGTACGCAAGTAGAAAAAATAGAATTTTTAAATAGAAAAATAGAAGTACTGAACAATTAACGCAATCGCCAACAAAAAACGATTTTCCAAACATTAGCAACACACCAAGACAAAAACAAAAATACATCAAGCTTGTAATGAAATTCTCAAGCGCAACACTGTGCTAGTGTACTACTCCAAAAACCGGAGTTTACGTGACGATGCGTCATCACACAAGATGTCCAATCAGCAGATGAAAAAGAGTTTTGCGCAACGTTTCTGCAATGATTGATAGAAAAATTACCCAATCAATCACGGCCAAGTAGAACACAGACCAATCAGAAAATAGTTTGAGAGCCAAGAGGCGGGACATCTTTGTATCTGAGTGAAGATTGGAAGTCACGAGGGTTTATGTGCTCATCGTGGTTGAGAGTACGAGCAGAACTGTGCGAGTGGTAAGTTTAAACGCCACCAAACGAATTTAAAAGCATAAATTGTGGACTTTGTTAGAACGAGGACTTGCCGTGAGTTACCCGTCGTTCTAACGATAAAACTATTGCGCAAGCTCGGGCAGCTGCGTATTGATTTAGCTAATCCTGCCATATGTTAGCTGATGTTTAAATGTCGGCGTCCGTCTTTATGCCACACACACACCTAACGCTGTGGATGTTGTTTTTTCAGGTCCCTTGTTTTAGGGCGTCGTGAGTTTCCTCTCTCCAGGGTTTACCACTCTGCTCCGCAAGGTGTAACCCCGAAAGGCGCTCTCTTTCCGCGCTTCAAACTTCCCGATATCGCTCAACTCAGACCAGTAGTTCACCTCTTCTCAGGGCGACGAGCGGTGTGTTTATGTCTTTGTTTTGTGAAAACGGTGAGTACCTGGAAGACAGGAGCTACGGATGGGAAAGGTACGTTTATTTCGCTTATTTCTGGTTTGTACGTACGTGTGCGCGTGCTCTCGCGAGATTTGGCCTTTTCCCCCGGCGTGTGTGTGATGCATGAATATCAATCACTGTTTTGCATACACCGATTAAAATGGCGCCATTGTTTTATTGCTGTTTTCGGTGTGACGCAGTCTGCAGCACTGGCCTGTTCAGCACAGGCCTGTTTTCCATCAGCATGCGAAATGCAGCTAAACTTTGAACTCTATTTGACCTGACTGTATTATTCTATTTGTAACCATAGAGTTGAACGTTAAGCTCTTTAAAAGCTGGTCAATGAAGATAACTTCATTTACATAGAAATTGGTCCCACCTCAAATTATACATGTGGTGTTTTGGATACCACTGATAAGTGTGTGTCGTTTTTTTTTTTTTTTTTCCATTCACTGTTTTCATTGTGGATTTTGTTTTTCAGTGCTATATTGCATCTGTCGGAACCTGTTTGGGTGGAACTTAGTCAACAAGCTCAAGGCCTGGAGCCGCGGTGGCCGTACCCGTTTCATGTCAGAGACCGAGTACTCTTGCAGTCGTTTATGTCATCCTCCCGTCTCCAAACAGAAGACACTTATAATTGCCCATTCAAGATCTTTTCATCCTGCTGATAAAACCCAAAGGAAGCCAAAATGTCCGTCAATGTCAACCGCAGCGTGTTGGATCAGTTCTACCGTTATAAAATGCCCCGTCTCATCGCCAAGGTGATTGTTTATCTTATCTTGTCCCGATTTAATCATTCATGGTCTTGATTTGATCAATTGTTTGGAGATAACGTTTTTTTTGTACTTTCCTCTAGGTTGAAGGCAAGGGGAACGGAATTAAGACCGTCATAGTGAACATGGTGGACGTAGCCAAGGCTTTGAACCGGCCTCCTACATGTCAGTTTTACATTCCAACACTTTTCTTTTCAAACTTGAAACGGAACTAAACGTGTGACTTTCTTTTTGTTTAGATCCGACCAAATTCTTTGGCTGCGAGTTGGGAGCTCAAACCCAGTTCGATGCCAAGAACGACCGCTACATTGTCAATGGCTCTCACGAGGCGAACAAACTGCAAGACATGCTGGATGGATTCATTCGCAAGTTTGTGCTGTGTCCTGAATGCGACAATCCTGAAACTGATTTGGTAAACACCAGAGTTCACGTGAAGTCTCTCTTTGACCTTGACAGCATTGAGCGTGTGCCTGGTTTGCTTTAAACTGCTTGAACTGTGTGTCCTTGGTGAACTGGATGCCCTGTGTGCTGGTTTGTTTGCATGTTGCTGATCTGGCAGGCCTTTATAGAGTCACATGTACATGTCGAGATTGTTTCGCAGGTACATAGAGGAAAGTAGCTGTGTCATTAGCTGCATACTGGCCACTTTTATTCTCACCTGACTTAAGTGTGTTTTTCCTTACAAAAACCTAGACTGAATACCCGGTGAACTATTGACTGGAACAGCTTTGTCCTAGTTTGACTCATGATGTATTCTGAAAAATAGAAAAGTGCTCTTATTTCCAGTACAATACTGTTGGCTTTTGCGGTCCCTACACAGCCTTTTGTTTCATACTGCAGTTTCAGTTTGTCTCTGTGAAAACCTATTGCTTGTATTCAAAGCCATGCTCAATGATCGTTTTTATGTAAAATACAATATACATATGAATATGTGATTTGTCTGTATTGTGCACTAGCACATCAATCCCAAGAAGCAGACCATCGGTAACTCCTGCAAGGCTTGTGGGTACCGAGGAATGTTGGACACCAGACACAAACTTTGCACCTTCATTCTGAAGAATCCACCTGGTAAGTGGAAGTAATTAAAAGTAGGAATTTATTAGTAGCAAAATCTTAAACTCATTCTGCAAGTTACAAGAATGCAACTCTAAAATAGTGAGACAATGAAATGAAATCCACCAGGCTTTGCCATTGTCAATTCTTGATGTAAACACATGTTGTTGTTAATATAAACTATTGTCAAAATCCACACTGTAGCCTGAAATCTGTAATTTTTCTCAAAATCGCCATTATACTTTAATATAAGTACATTTCAGAATAAAATAGAAAAGTAATTCCTGAACTAACAAACTGTTTTATGGTGGAAATACATTTAAAAACGCAAGTGAAATGGACTTTTT
>CM051505.1:1647093-1694565 GCA_028031935.1 Paedocypris micromegethes
TTTTTTTTTGCTCTACTGATGTTTAGATTGAGTTTTTGTCAGACCAACTGTTAAAATGATTGGGATATTTTTAAACCTCATTTAATATTGATATAATTTGATAAAATTATACTTTTTACATGAATGCATTTCTCTGTTCATGAGATTTCCTTTCACTTATCTTGCAACAGAGAATGAAAGTGGATCTGTTAAAAAAGAGAAGGAAAAGAAGAACAGAAAGAAGGATAAGGAAAATGGCTCAAGCGGAGGAGAGAGCGGGGACCACAACGACATTGATGCGCCCGTGGCCGTGGTAACTGAGGATCACATCCTAGCGTGAAATCTGTCGATTTTGGTCATAAATGGTAAAATATCTGGTCCAATACAATCTGGCAAACAGGACGGGGATGATGATGATGAAGACTGGGCTGAGGAGACCACCGAAGAGGCCCAGCGCCGCAGGATGGAGGAGATCAGCGAGCACGCCAAGGGACTCACTCTTAGCGAGGACTTGGAGAAGTCGCTGGAGGAGAGGGTCAACATCTTTTACAGCTTTGTCAAGGTGATCATCCAAGCAGAGATTGTCTTGGTTTGTCAGCCATGTAATACTACTTTGGTTCTGTGTCCGATCTCTTTAGGAAAAGAAAGACAGTGGTGCGATCGACTCTGCTGATAAAGACATCCTGGCGGAGGCTGAAAGGCTGGATGTGAAAGCCATGGGTCCTCTGATCCTGAGCGAGCTTCTGTTTGATGAAAACATCCGTGAGCAAATCAAGAAATACAAGCGTCACTTCCTGAGGGTATGTTGACTGAGATTGAGTTTGATGCATGAACATGGGATTAGTTCTAGTGACACTCTTTGTTTTTGTTTTTTTTTATTCAAAAGTAGGATGAAAAATGTTTTTTCTATTGACTTATGATACGTATTTTATTGATTTAAAATTTTTTTGCTGTAGTGGTCCCCTGATATGTGAATGTCCTAGATAACCAAGAAGAATTGTTGTGAAATTTTTGCTATATGAAAGCGCGTCTTTTTCTTACTGCTAGCATGCATGGAGATGAGAGTCCAGAGGTGTAAAAAACAGTTTTTAACTTCACGCACGTCATTTAAACAAAAAACACTAGCTGGTTGTAGAGTCTTGAATCTTGCTTCTAAAATATAAAATAAGGTTGTGTTCTCCCAGAATGGACACGTTTTTTTTTCTTTGTTTCTGCTCTGCATCACAAGCCATTTTTAAATTGTCATGCAAATCCGACTTTTCCTTAATTACAAAAGATTGTTGACAAATCTTGGGCACAGCAATCTCAGAGATTTCCATGATTGTCTGCTATATCGTTTTATACTGTAGAAACACCTGCCAAAGTGCAAACTAAACCGCTTTCTATTGCATTTATTACCATTAGTTTATCACTTATAAACATTTTTTGTCAGAATTTACAAAGTCATGGCACGGATTAGATGTATTACATGTCAAATGTTTTGTAGATTGGGATACCACTGTACTTTTTTTCTTTGGCCATCACCTTAAACATTGCACACATCACAAAAATCAGTAATGAAATGAAGTACATAAAATATTTAACAAAAATTATAAAAAGTTGCAGTAATGTTTTCATCCTAATTGTCAAGAATGGCTAAAATTAATATCTAATGTGCTCTCCATTATTATATTTAAACGGCTAAATATTTTCTGTTTAAAGGTAATGTTAACGGATGAAACCATGTCCGTAATCACTGATTTTCTGTCCGCAGTTTTGCCACAACAACAAAAAAGCTCAGAAATATCTTCTGGGTGGATTTGAATGTCTGGTGAAGCTGCATCAGACTCAGCTTCTGCCCAGAGTCTCCATCGTCCTGAAAGACCTGTATGATTCCGACCTGCTGGAGGAAGACGTCATCCTCGCGTGGGCTGAAAAGGTACAGGAATCTACGGTTTCTTTCACTTTATTTCACTTCCATTCAAAGCGATTTGCAGGGCAGGCTCAGATCAGGTCCAGGATTCAAACATGCAGCCTTTTTGTGACCTGTAGATGTTTTGTTTCCCGTCTAAAAGAATCAAAGGTCGTTAAAGGTCATCTTGGTGTGTTTCTTCTGCAGGTCTCCAAAAAGTATGTTTCTAAAGAGCTGGCGAAAGAGATTCATGCCAAGGCCGAGCCCTTCGTAAAATGGCTGAAGGAAGCAGAGGAAGAAAGTGAGGGCAGTGATGATGAAGACGAAGATGAGGACAACGTTGAGGTAACATGATCAAATTCCTCCTGTCTGGTGTTTTATCTGCTCATTTGTTCCCTTTATAATTTTTTTTTTCTTTCATTCCCCCATCACTGACCCAGGTTGTTTATTCCTCCTCTGCTCGGGAGCTGAAAATGGAGACCACAAAACCTCTGAAGCCGGACCACGAGGAGGACGACATTGATATCGATGCCATTTAAAGATAAAGCCAAAAAGCTTCAGTTGCCTCTCAATAAGCCGCTAAGCTTCTTCCAGACGCATGCCTTTCACCCTCAAGCCCGGGTCGTGCTCTGTGGAAAGCCTCTTATTTTAGTCTCCTCATGAATTGTTGCTGTTGTTTGTATGCACGAGTTTCTTAGACTAGATGCGCACCATTCCCAACTTGTATTTTTGCAACCATTAAAGGATGTGCCAGTGAGTGCAAACGTTCTGTCATGTCCATTCACCAACAGTCATTGTTTTTAAACATTTTTATTTAATGAAGCACATTTAAATAAGCCAAAAGACATCCTGACGACAAAACAAGTCAAACTGACAAGGCAAATCAGAAATACTTGACATTGTACAAACATTTAAAATGACAAATTCTCTCTCAATACAAACTCGATGAAAAGCAAACCAGCATCTATTTCAGCAACAAGTAAAATAAAAGCCTCGACGATTATATTCCCTTTTGTCTTTGCACTGGTAGAAGATAGATCACAGTGTTCTGCCCTATACAGGACTTTTATTTTGTCAAATGCTGTTTTCAAAAAGTACAAAATATGGGGCTACTTCACCTCAAGTCTAAACTTATAAAGGATTTTGGCACCCACTTCTTTAAATATTAAATAGTTAAATACATTTAACATGGTTTCATACTGTGCAAACTGCAGATAAGCTAAAACGCCGCTAATCCTGATTAGCTCACATTGATCTTAGTGCAACACGCAGGTAGCTAGACGCTACCCGTTCTTTTCAAAATCAAACTGCATAACTTCACATAAATATTCATTCAGCTTAAACATTCTGACGCAAACCTATAACAATCTTTTAAATTTGTATAGATATTGGACTTAAATTAGTGAAAAGTAGGAAAATGCTCTTTTTCAGTCGATTCTTGACTAGAATAATGTTCCGGCTTCACTAGAACATGGCACCATTGGCTTGATCTCCATCCGACTGTAGAATCTTTATTTCGTCTGTATTGCTTTACATATGCTCAGCTTTGGCTCGGCACAATACAAAACTGACCGCCACTTTCTATCGATTGGCCACATAAACAAACTGGCTGAAAATTTTGAATAAAATTCGATTGAAAACTATGGATGCCCGTTTTTACCACAACAATAAAATGTTTTTTTTTTTTAAATAATCTCATTATTCCGATGTACTCAATCATTATTACGACTTACTAAATCATTGTTATGAGTTACTAAATCATTATTATGACTTACCGAGACATACTAAGTCTTTATTTTGAAAAACATTCTCATGACTTAGCTTTCCAAAAAAAAAAATGTTTTAAAGAAAGGATTTTTTTTTACCACTCGATTTTTTTTGTGGCGGAAATGATTTTCCATGGAAAACAGCTTTGTGGCACTGAAACAACGTGTAGTATGGTTTTTTTTTTTGGGAAAAAATCAGTGCTACATAATTTGAGAATCTACCGAGCTAAGAAGCGAAGGAATCCCATTGGCTCACAGTAAAGGCTGCGTTATCTCACTATTGGTGAAATGCAGAGGCGGGAGCTGACGGCGTGTAACCTGTTGGACGAAGCTGTAGAGAAACCCGACCACAAGAATCCCACCCAGAACGGACCCCAAGGCCCAGGCATAAGACGAGTCCGGCTGCTGCTCTGGGATCAGTGGCTTGGGAGTGAAGGTCTTCACTAAGAGATCCTGAACATTCGCCAAGGAGCCGTTGTTGGGCCGAGGCCTGAGACCGAGGATGTCGCACATTAGAGGATAGAGGTCGACGTTGAACATGGAGGCCTTGGTGTAGTCACGGCGGAACGCTGGTCCACGGGCCACAAACACAGGGTGCATGCTGGGAAGGCTGCTGTTGTAACCGTGGTTTCCCACTGCAATCACAGACACATCATCAGGCTTCACGTGTCATCAGACAGGGTTCCTACACTTTCTGAAAAGTCAAATTCAAGCACTTTCTTAGCCCGTGCTTGAACTTTTCCAGAGTTGTGGTAAAATGTAAATATTAAAAATGTCTGCCTAAATGCGACCAGATTTAAACTTTGCCATTTTAAAATCACACTTAGAGATATTATTACAACAAACAAAAACCAAGTTGTGCTTTGTAATACTGATTGGATAAGTGTCACTGTCAATATAAGTTCATGTGCAGTCGACATAAAACAAATGAACGAAATGTAAATGCACGAATGACTGTAAATGGTTTGTTCACTTAATTGTTCAAGAGATAAAGATTTGAGTCAAAATTGAGTATTTTTTTTCTTTACTGTAATAAGAGAGATACGCACTCATGAAGGATCCGTTCCTGTTCTGCATGAGCGTCCATCCCTCCTTGACCTCCAGGATGAGAGGCATGATCCTGACGTTGTGTCTGTAGTGGTAATGTTCTGGGATCTCCTCTTTTCTGTACACAACCATGTTGGGGTTTGCGTTTTTCAGTGAACTGTAGATCTCCTCCAGCTTGCCTGACAAAGGACAAAAGACAAAGAGAAGATGAAAAAGACAAAGCACTGTTTCAGGTTGTGTCGTACTTCTGGGGGAAAATAAATGGATTGGAAAATATGACGGATTGAACGTTTGAATAGCTTTTTCTTCAACGTTTGAATAACGGAGTTTTACAAACTGGTTGTAAATGGGAAAAAAGCAAAACAGACTCAGGCCCAGAGTTGCTGAGATTGGCTCCAGCTACTCTTGACCCAGAAATGGAGTAAGCGGTAGAAAATGGAAGGATGGATAGATGAATGATGTCGTGGTTTATTTTTCCACTCGCTCTCAGTCCGAGTTTTGTTTTCCTAGCTACTGTCGCGTTTGTTGCTCACTGGTCACAGTCATCATCACGGAACATCGATGAAACCTCAACAACGATGGTTTGTTTCAACCAGCTGCTTTGAGTCTTAATAAAGTCTTTATAAAATACTTAACAGTAAATTTATAAAATACTTAAAAGTAAATAAAGTACTGATATTTACTCCAAAGCACTAGGGCTTATTTTTCAAGGTCTGTTCTTTAACAAAAGAGGCAGCAATCATTTAAAAAAAAAAACAAGAAAGTTGCACAGCTATAACCGAGTGTCAATATTAATTCCTGACCTAGAATGACCTGACTAAAAATGTTCTTTACTTTTTTTTTTCTTTTATTTAACTTTAAGTCACTGAAACTTTAGAACACAGTGAAAGTAAATGTATGTAAAATAACATTATTTTAAAGATATACAGTATTGTAATAATGGTTAAAAAACAAATGTAAAATTCAATCTGAACTGAAAGATTTTTTTACTATAATCTGAAATTATTTTTTTTGTGTATTATTTATTTACTTTTTAAATGCAACTTGTTTATTATAAATGTACTATTAAATGTTATTAATAATATATACAGTACAGTATAATAAATGCACACTTAAAAAAATATATTTTTACAGGCGACTTCCACACCTCATTTTGTGCAGTTCTATTACTTCTGATAAAAAGGAGGTAAAAGTAAGAAGGGATGTCAGATCTGATTTCGCTTATCGGATCGGTCCCGATAAAGCCTGGTCGAGGATTTGCCGGCAGAACCTAAAATGTGATGAATCAGAAATCGACCGGCAACCCTTGGGTGGCAGATCCAACTCCTAAGTGCCAATAGGGCTTATATTCAAACAAGGTCTTACAATAAGAAGCATCTTAAAATTCGTGGTTGGTCTAATATCTTGACATACATAGTTTTCATTAGTTTCCATGTACTTGTGCATGTTAATGAAAATGAAGTTGAATCTAATATTTTGGAAATTGCTGTACGCAGCTTATTACATTTTTCAGTGAAATGTAGACCAGCTAGTCTGTATTGAGAAAAACGCAAGACTCAGGGAATGAAAGCCTAAGAACAAAGCACATTTCAGATATTTCCGAATATTCTTCTGCAAAACTGGAATCAAAACCGAAAACATGAGATTGAATATTTTAATGACTGGAGTTTTCCTTGCAAAAACAGGTAAGCGAACGCAAAATGTATATGAAATGATGCTGTCTGAAGGAAATGAAGTTCAGAGCACTAGGACTTATGTTTGGGAAGGTCAAAAGTTTCTCACCTTCTTTGGGCAGAATCCCCACCACGGGACTCTTGTCGATCCACGTGTAAAGATCACGACTGACATACGTGTCCAGCTCAATAATCTTGTCATGTGACATCTGCGTCATGCCGTGGTCACTCGTCACGATAAGATTGACTTTCTCATAAAGTCCGGCTGCTTGGAGCTTCTCCCTGAGCAAACCCAACTTCTCGTCAATGTCGGCAATGACTTCATCCATTTCTGGACTCTCGGGTCCCAAACGATGGCCACTTTCATCAGGTTCCTCCCAGTACAAGAGCCCAAAATTGATCTCCTCTGGCCCTGAGAACCAATCAATGAGCTTTTCAATCCGGGTTTGGAAGGAAACAGATTCGTTGTAGTTTAAGTAGCGCGTGGGGAAGATTCCACCGATCTGCACATCCGATCCAGGCCACATTGCAGCGCCGCTCTTTCTTCCAGCTTTTTGATTGGTCACCCACAACGGAACTGCTTCCTCCCACCACCAGGCATCATAGACCTCCGGCCCCTCAATGGAAAAGGACTGGTTATGAACCGGATCGTACATTTCATTTGCCACAATTCCGTGGGTTTCTGCATGTAATCCCGTCACCAGAGAATAGTGGTTCGGGTAAGTTTTGGTTATGTAGGTGTTATGCACTTGCTCCACTTGGACGCCCTCATCCATCACGGCCCGGAAATTGGGAGTGGGAACTCGATTCACATAATCCCACCGGAAGCCATCAAAGGAAACCAGAAGCAGCTTGCTTTGCTCTTCCTGCTTGGAGCTTGATGGTAGCAGCAGCATTAATAAGCAACTCAAGTAGCATCTTGTAAATAGTAATAGATCTGACATGATGCAAGATGTTCAACGAAAAGAATGACCTAAAAAAAAAGAAATAGTTATATCAGTTTAAAGTTATACGCAATAAGACTATCACACACACACACACACACACACACACACACACACACACACACACACACACACATAACATATATATTTTAGTTTTCAGAGTTCATTGTTCAGCTAAGTCACAAAAAAACGAAGAGAAAAAAGAAACCACATATTTACCAGGTGTGTGCTAAATGGCCACTTGTAAATGTGAAAAATTATGTCTGGAGTATGTATGTTTTATAAGAATTATTGTGATACAGGCAATTACCAATCATGGAACATTCCATGGAAAACTATTTGAATAACACTGTTTCCAAAATGTTTGTTGATTGTGTTCGTGGAAACGAGGACAACAACACTTCCTAACAACACAGATTGTATTGGAAAATATTTGAAAAAAAATCAACACGTATTTGAATTAACAGAAAAACTCAATAGTTCTAGAATCTAAAGGAATTTTACAAAAATTAACGCACAATCACAACAGATGAATGTGCCCTACTTTTTTTGAACTGTAAGTTACAGTATTTGTATACGGTCATCGGTTAAGCTGAATCGGGGGCGCGCACGGGTACCGTTATCCGCTGTAACGGTCGGTAACGCGTGTGTGCTCAGTTGTGCGTTTAGATTTGGTGTGCAGTCGGTCGTGTCTGCGCGGCTGCTCAGTTAACAGGTGCATGTGTCTTATTCATAATGCAGCAACTCACTGCATGCGTGCATTCACACAGGTTTCAACATGCGCGCACACGGAGAAATCTATTGTACGGAGCGCTGGCGAAAATGGAACACGATGACATCATGCACAATGCAGCGCATTTCTGTCATACGATGGGCAAAGTGCAAATCAATAACGTCTTTTGAAAATCATGGTACAGTTTGTGTAGGAAATCATATATTCAATGACATTTACACTGTCCGGAGCATTGAAGAAGGGAGAAATTGCTGCTCAAGTTAGCGCAGCGCACGCGAAATCTATTACCACGGATCGTGATGTTACAGCGCAAGGATTGACGCAAACAAACGCATTCACGTTAAAACAGGTGCATGTTGCAGAAAGAGTGTTCTCTTACCTCGTATGGGGACGAATTGTGTCAATTGTGGGTCTGCAAAAATAAACAGTCGGTCGAGCACAGGAAGTCCCGCCCACTTTTCCGACACACAAACTCATTAGTCGATTACGCGTTGCGAAAAGCCGCACACAAAAGTACATTATTGATTATCGAGTAAACAAAATGTTCCGTAAAAAAATCTCCATTTTTATACAATGTCTGAAGTTTTCTCTAGGTATTCACTTTATTGTATTTCTGCACTGTATCAATTATTTTGTTTGCGGAAATCCTTGTATACTATTCAGTCGGTTCAAAATATAGATTTATAAAATAATATTTTGCGAATAATAATTTTTGGCCTGCTTTGTGTTTGCATTTTTTCTATTAGGGTTTACGAATTGTCAACGATTTATTAAAACATTCATATTATATACAAGTCATATTGCCTTTCGCATTTACGAAATTTTTAAACCCTTTTAAATTTACGAGCAATTACGAGTTTATTTTGTAATTCAATTGTTACAAAATATCTATACACACTACTAGAAGTGTCTGATCTCTAAGTGTTGCACACAAGTGTCCGGCAGGGGTCGGGCGAGCACAACTAACTAACACCATTAATCGGTTTAGTTAATAATAATAACCCGCTAGTACCGGGACTTTTAGAAAAAGCTGCTAACTCAACAAAACTATCGTGGCTTAAAAGCAACATTTTTGCTTTTTATTTTAGTATATTTATTGTGCTAAATATACAACACGCGCGGTCTGAGATTTGTTAGGCTGAAGCAAGAAGCGATTTTGCTCTTGAACAATGGTGGGGAGTCGGGACATCGACTGCTGGCTTCCTCTATAAAATTCGGAGATGCTGCTGCTGTCCCGCCGGCTTTTGAACGGATTCTTTATCATCTCCACGACAACCAGAAGCCGACGCTACTCACGCCCCTCCTCCATCTCCTCTCCTCTCCTCTCCATTCAAGAAACTCGCGTGGAGGGAAGCGGGACAGTCTCGGAGCAGCACAAGTACCTGATACGACACTATGAAGGTAAGTCCAAGTTTGACTTTTTTACGATCATCTTTACACCATACCTTGCTGTTTTATTTGTATCAAATAAGTATAAAGTTTCATCACGGTTGAATGAATAATTGTAAATGTCTTTTAAAGAAGCTTTTAAAACGGTTTTCAATCTTAAAAGTCTGTACTTAAGCACAAACCAAGCTCGTACTTGTATTTTGATGCAATTGAAAGTGCATTTATTGTCAAGAATGAGCGTAATACTTAAATCAAAAGTAACTAAAAAAAAAAAAAAAAAAACAACCTGGTAGTAATAAACCACTTAACTGAAAAACGTCTTTGTTCTGTGAGTTTCTAAAAGAAATCCATGTCGCTCGTGAAACCAGACACGGCTGGAAAAGTTCATTCTCACTCCAAATAGGAAAGTGATTTTATGCTGAGTGAACAGGATTTCACCAACATCACCACACTGGACACCACATTTAATAACACATTTAGTCATGCTTTTTCCAAACTCTCTGTTCAGCTCATGAAGATTTAATATGTCTGGTAAGAGAAATATGTTCCTCTTAAGAATAAGAAAAATATTCCTAATTTATGTTTTGTAAGCACGTTATATACGCATACACTGTACATATACTGTATACATATAAATACAGCATATTTATTTGTATAGTGTATATGTACATGCATAAATACTATACACACACACACACACACACACACACACACACACACACACATGCACAGTTTATATACACACATTCGTTGCTTTTCATTTAGTCTTTTGGTTAAGTGGTCAATTTCATGTCTGTAAAAAAAGTAAAAAGTAACTATTAGGAAGTGATTTTCTTTACTGTATAGCTGTTTTGCCAAGGGCTTTTTGGAGAGTGGTCTGGCTTGAGCGATCCCCCTGTGAGATGAGTCACGTTACTGCCACCACACACTGAGACGGGAAAATGTAGGAGCTGAAAAAAGCGGTTAAATGAGGCGAGACGTCAGGACTCTGATTATCTGCCGAGCGCGTCCAGCTCAGACAGGTGCCTTCCACAAAACCAGCATTGTTTCTTAAATGGGCAGAAAATGTTTGTGATTCTGCCACTTGAGTGACACGGGCCACGCTCTGCGACACAAGAACACGCTGAGCTTTGAGTCTGTGTGGTCCTGAGGCTGCAGCATCATAAGGGCAACCACGACAACACTCACTGTATTCAGACTTATCAGTAACTCGGCTTTGGCTTAGAAGCTTGTTGGAAAACGCGACAGTCATGCTTGTCTGGTGGTCTGACAGGAAGAAAGTGAGCGTTGACATTTAGACCCCCAGAACTGTCATCAGCGCTGACTCACTTGCATCGCCATAGCAACCACCATATATTAAACACACTGCCTGATACAAGGCATCCAAGATATATATTGAACAGTACATTAAATTGAAAATGTACTGAATTTACATAGAGGTGTATTTTTAAAACTTGTAAAAGAATCATCCAACTCCTAAACCTTTTTTTCTGTCTTCAACTTTCTGTTTTTATTTCATCTTGTTCTCTCATCTCTGTATTTCTTTCTCTCTCCATCTATCATTTCCTCCTCTCTGGGTTTCTTTCTTTCTCTCTCCCTCTTTCATTTTCTCCCTTTCTCATCCTTATTGAAAATGTAATTTAAACTGCTTTTATTTGTCCCATAGCGGAGAAATTGCATCTTAGAACAGCAGACAAAATATTGAGAATATATTATTTTTCTCTCTTTCTCTTCTTCGCCATTCTTTCTGTTTATTTAATTATCTCTGTTTTTCATTAACATCTTTCTCGTTCTCCCTTTCTTTTCTGTCTTCCTCTCTCTTCTCTGTCTTTCTTTCTTATTGTATTATTTCTCTTTCTTCCTTTCTGTCTTTCTTTAGTTGTATTTATATCTTTGTCTTTCTTTCTTTCAGAAAAATCCAAAGCATAAGCGAGGGATTGCGCTGCCTTGAATGATTCTCCATGGAAAATAGAATGCCCACTTCCCAGGTGTTGACTTATTTTATTGCCCCAAAGACACGCCATCCTAGTTCCTGCAAGCAACTCCAAAGGTCCCCTGCATCCATATTGATCCAGGGCGATGAGATCATATACTGGCCGAAATTGATTTCCACTGTTTATTTTTGCCTACTCTATCCCTGAAAGGCCATGGCTGCGAGCTCGATTCCTGAGATTAATATAAAAGACTACGACGGCCCAGAGGAGGCTCCTGATGATCACTTGACAACCCTGAAGGCTCTGACTGAGAAGCTGAGACTTGAAACCAGAAGACCGTCTTATCTGGAGTGGAAGGCAAAAGTTGAAGCTCAAAATTCAGACGACTCAGCTGTTTTAGAGTCATCAGAGCCGGAAAACACAGTTGGAGCTGGGCTGAAGGCCAACGAAGCGGCTTGTAGGAACATCCAGCATGCTGAAGTGACCCCAGGTCTGATTACAAGGAGCCTGGGAGGGTTTAATACCATCGACGAGGCTTTGGTTTGGCTCAGGAAAGAACTGGTAAGGGCAGCACTAATTTTTTTTACTACAAATCCTCAGTTTGGTTTGGTAACTAGAGTCAAAAGAAACTTGACATTCTCAAACAGCAAACTCATTAGTTAGCTAATTTCAGTGAATGCTCTGAATGCCCGGCCTCAATTACCACATCGCTGCTTGAAATTGCCATTGATGTTAGAGTGAGTGGAAAAAAAGGGAGAGCAAATGAGCGAGAGCAGAGATCATTCCGTTTCCTCGCTCTCTATTCTTTTAACTGCAACCGCTTCGCTTCCAGTCAGCCATGTGACTCGCGTCGTGTTCGCCGTGTCTTTCGAACCCGGCACGCAATGAGGCTCCATTCGCCACATGAGAAGCCATTTCTTCCTCAGTCTTTCGCCGTGCGCTTACATAAACATTTGCACAAGCAAAATTGGACACAATGACAAAGAAACAGAGCCGGTTAAGCTACACGGCGGCTTGTGCTAATCCGTACCACCTCCTGTAATTGTGCCCATTGTTATGTGAAGCGAACAAAGGCATATTTACCAACTGGATTCTCGGGCTCGTGTGTATCGTGTGTATTCGTGTGTATATCTCGGGGACGCTATAAAGCATTTCTGAGGCGGTGACGCGTCATCCGGCGTATGGATGAAGGGTGGCATGAGAGGAATTCGTAAAGCTTGGGTTCGGAGCACCAAAAGTTCATGGGTTCAATCTCAAGTCAGAAGAAGTTTAGTTTTTAAAGTGGCATTGCTTTTGAATAAATGCCACAGCAGCGATTATGCGTTTTAGCGAACATTGTTATTTTTTTTGTTATTGTACTTTAATCGCAGAAAAAACTTTTTAAACATCAAAAAGCAAAAAAGATGGGTTAGGGTTATCAAATACATACTTACTATTCTATCCGTCAAAACCGAAGGAATGGTGTGAGCATGTTCGAGATCGGTTTTCTCAGATTTCACTTGTAGATAATTTGCATTTTAACAGCTTGGTTAATAGGTTTTAAAAAATATTTTACTAAATAGGCTATTTTGGTTACTAAAAATAGATTTAAATATTTGTTATACACTGTGCTGTCAAGTAAGGTATGTACTTTTTAATATTTTTTGTTACTTTGTACCGCACAACGATGAGATATCGACATCTGTAGGATGCTGAAGGTACTGGATGCTATTTATGAAATCCTGTAAATGAGAGGTTGCACTATTTTGCACATCTGAGTTTGACAGACTGACTACGTATTTGTTATTTTTTTGTTCTGCCATTTTGAAACATTGAGGTGTTAATTTTATTTCTATATTACAGTTTTTCTCAAATGCTAAAACACATTTCACAAATGATCCCTGCATGTTACCCAATGTCTAAACACAACACTCGCTTCTAAAGCTACATTAACACAACTACACCTTCTCACTTCAAAACTCAAACCTTCGCACCAAAATAGCAGCTCAAGCTTTCAAAACTGTAAACACAATTCACATCATTGCACACTACAGCGAAACAACTGAAAACACAATTCTCGGTTGGTGAGAAGATTCCTTGGTTTCACAACCGCCAATGCATATTCGTAGACATTTTGAAGTAATGGAAAGTTAGAAATCTTAGATTTCTGCAGAGGATTAGGCATTTCAATTTTTTTTGTTGACATGAGGAGTATATATCTGTAGAAAATACTGCATGTACACTACTGTAACAACTCAAAAACAGAATTTATGCGCACAACAGTACTCTTGAAAACATGATCAGGGTGTGAAGTCCTTTTATTTACGTTATTCACACCACACACACACTGGGATGTCATCACTGGCCAGCTCCATTGCCATTAGGAGGTTCTCTCTAGTGTATGGTTGCCTGTTATAAACCTTCCATCTCCACAATGAGACGAACTCCACTATACGGTTCAGTAAAGGGGAGTAGGGTGGCAGACAGACGTTTAAAAAGTGGTTACTGTTGGTGGTGAACCACTCTGACTTTGTTCATTCTGATAACATAAATGTGAGTTGTGGTCCAGTGGTAGGAGACATGGATTCATGTCCGAACCTACATGTCCGTTGTAGGTTCAAATCCCCTCTACAGCTGGTCCTGCAACCAAGTTCCACTTTGGGCAAAATGCTGAACCCCTCTTGCCAGGTTACCCTCTGGGTTCAGCATGCTGGTGAATTGCCCTCTGATTGCCCCCCATGGCCAGGAACCTCAGTGATGGTTCTTTGGCCACTTTCGTTGAAGCCAGCCTCATCCAGGAATAGGTCTGGCCATCGTGTCCAACTGTAACATCCTCTGTGAAAATGTGAAAGTGTACAGGTGTTCAGAACAACAGTCAATCAGGTAGTATTAGATATATAGAAGTAACGTTGACCAACGTTGACCACTGAGCCCACTAACTGTACTGTGAATATGAATGTATACTTGTGTTGTGCAGAGTTGCGCTCCAAAGGAACCCTCAGACCTGTTTCATCCGCATCTTTTGGCGCCGGAGAACTCTGTCTTTTGACATCATCAATGCTCTCAACATTGACATTACGTATTGGCAATTACTTTGCTTTTTCTCTGATCTGCCGGAGTCTGAAGAGGTTGTTCTCATGAACTATATCCACAACAAGGGTTTCTTGTGCCGCTGTAAATATGGCAACCCTCCCACCTCTACAGTATGTGGTATTCCAATAGACCAATAGACCAAACCAATAAACTACTTTCACAGGCTTGCAAAACTGTATTGTGACAAACAAAGCAATAGAGTACCATACATGTAGTGTTGTATGAATGCCCTGATAATGGTGGCCACAGTGAACCTACTCAGGTTCAGCCATTGTCATGCCATGGACAATGACATGGTCAATGTTGCTCGCATCTCGTCGATAATGGCGGTGTGAGGTAGTCTTGCTCTTCCTCTTGGACCTTCTCCTCTCCTTTGTTGGCCTCCTTCTGTTCCTCATTGGCCTGCATCTCTTCTTCCATGACCAGCTCTTCTCTTTCCTGTGACTCGAATTTCTCTTCCCCTGACTCTGCCTTCATTCATTGTGTTTGTTTGGAATCTTCAGCAAACTTTGCACTCTGAACTTGCTTTTATACATGTAGTCACAGCATTAGCAACAAGTGTCTTCAATTTTGAGTTGTTGTGTGTAGTGAATGACGCCAGGTGTGTTCATTGTGTTCAAATATTGCTGACTGTGTCAAGCATTTTGCATCACATGAGCTTTCATTTGAGAATATGAGCAGAGTTATTTTGCAACTTATGTTTTAGCAAGGACAAGTGTGTTTAGAGTTATGAGAACAGACATTGTGTTTTGTGAATTGTGTCTTCATGTGAAATGTGTTTATGGTATTGGAGAATGATGGTTAGATTTGGTAAATGTGTTTAGATGGCTGGTCATTTAGTTTAGGGGATTGGCTTTTGTGTTTTAGCATTTGAGAAAAACTGTAATGGCAGTGAAATTGTCAGTATGACGAATCATACTGAAATTTTTCTGAAATAAAGAGGTTTTTGCGCCTAAATTCAGTACTAGTAAAAGTTATTTTAAAATGGGATACTTTACGACTTTTACTCCAGTTTTCTTGACATTGGTGACTTGTAACTTTATTTGGAATAATTTATACACCAAGGTATCTGTACATTTACTAAAGTATGGTTTTCAGGTATTCGCCGGTTAGTACAGTACATATTTATAGATCTGAGAATTTTTGCAGCTGAAATACAGGCAATTTGATGATTGTTGTGGGCAAGTCAGGAGCTTTGTGGAACGTTAAAGTGTAAAATTTGCGGAGGCACTAAAAATGATTGTCGCTTTTGCTCAAGATGGAGATGAGGCTCCAGGACCAGCAGTTGGCCCGTCAGCTCATGCGGCTGCGAGGAGACATCTACAAGCTGAAAGTGGAGCAGACGTGTCACCTGCACCGGCGGATGCTCAACGACGCCACCTTTGGCCTGGAGGAGCGCGACGAGCTGTCGGACCTGCTATGTGACGGACCGGTCACTCCGGGCTTCGGCCTGTCGTCACCGCTGCGGCTCATCGGAGTCACGAAAATGAACATCAACTCCAGAAGATTTTCTCTTTGCTAGACATTTACAACGTGAGCACTGAGAGGAAGAAACAAGAAGAAGCTCAAACGTCACTAATCTGGTAAAAACAAATAATACTGTACAATGTGTTTTAATAATATAGTCGACTCCTGTTAATTAGGACACATCGGGACACGCCCGTTTTGCCCTGATAAAGCGTCACTAATCCACATTATTAGATATGATTTGGACTTTTCTCCCAAGGTTTTCTCCTAATAAAGCGGAAGTGGAACTGGCGGCTCAGTTAAGCGGAGTCGACTGTATACTTATATTATTTTTTTAAAATGAACTCAATCTGTTCTTCTTGCCTTGTGTACAGTTTATTAATTATAGATACATATTAACTATAGATGGAGTCTCCAGAAATTAGATCTTATGCACATCTGACCATTCACTTGAAACATTCGCAAATGCAATAAATTCAACAATTTAATTAATAATAAAGTTGCTAAAAATGTTCACATTTGCATTTATAAAAGAGGCCATTCTAGCTCAATTCCTTTATAATCCATTCTTAACCAGCTCTCTTAGAAAGAAAAATGTGCCTCACAAATAATTTGGTTCATTATTACTATTTTTAAAAATATTTTGTCATACAATTTTCCGATCCCAAATTATTACAAAACAGGAATCTTATACATCTTATTAGATCATAAACTAATTATTTCTGTTTTATATGAACCAGATATTGCTAAAAACGTTTTTCTAGAAACATTTTACATGTAAAAAACGCAGCTATAATTTTGTAAGACACGCTGTAAGGAGATTCATCACAATATTCTTGTTTTCTATGCTTGGAATGTACAGTAAGGACAGTAACCGGAGACGGCCTGAAGAACATGAAGTCATCTCGCATGCGTTTGTTTTTTACGTCGCAGATCTGTCAGCGGGCAGGACGGGCGTCTTTATACCGCGTTGTGTATGTTGGGTCGATGCCAATCTCTATGTATGTGGCCAATTACTTTTAATTGGGTCCATTTTGCCTAATTTGGGACCTTTGAGTTGTTTCTCCATAGATCGCCATCATTCTAATGACATGCTGCGGTAAACAGAACCTCCACCATCTGCACAAAGGCTGCAGTAATTAAGGTTCTTTAGGACTAGTTTTCTCCATTTGGGCATTTGGATGGTTTATGTTCACTTGCACTCTGGTTATTGTTGTTCATTATGTTCTTGACGTTTGCTTTTCTGTGTAATGAATGTGAAGACTGTGCATCTCAGTGGGAACAATACCTCAGGGAACCTTCTGGCGTGGAGAGAAACCAGCTCCACACAAAACAGCAAGGGTGTATTTCAGTAAGGTAGAGTTTCAAAGGCCTTTCATGGGATGGTTTTGGTGTGGGACCAAACCAGATTGAAGATAAACCTAAAGACTGGGAAGGGGAAACCCATCTTCACCTTACTTATCACCGTTTTTCTCTCCAAAATTCTTCACGTTATAAAGAAATGTCAATGTTGAGTCTCTGAGGTTCTGCTTTAGGTTTCCTCTGACAGGCTTCAAGCACGTCAGAGTATTTGACCTGTATGTACGTTTGTTTTATTCAATAAAGGTGGTGGAATCTTGAGGTAAATTTGAGTCTCTGGTTTTCACCCACAAAATTCAGAAGCATGATAGTGAAATGATGATAGTGAAATGTTCAAACTAAGCATGCAATGCTTTAGTCTTATAGTTTTAACAAAACATACATTTTCAGTTACCGGTAAATATATGTAATTTTCCCTACACGGAAATAAAAGCAGCTTAGGAAGCATAACAATAATGGAATAATGGAATAAGGAATAAGGAAAATAATAATAATCTTGTAATAATATGTAAGTATAAGGATAAACTCTGCCAGTAGCTTTTTATGGCTGTTATTAGCCGACCCTGACTTTGTGTCCAAGAGGGAATTTTGAATTATGAAAGTCAAAAATAAAAAATGTCTGAGGCCACATTTTTGGGATCAATGTTTAATTTTACTATACACCTAAATTCTAAACGGAAGTGAAGAACGGAGAAGTTTGAATGGAGGTTTGCTCTAAACCTTGTCCCTGGTCTTGACTTTTACCATCTGCTTGTTAACTCTGAATCAAAGCACTGACCTCTGGCACCTATTGTGTCTCTACAGCGGTTCCTTTTGTCGGGATGCGCTCCTTAGTGGCAAGAATCTCACAAATGACTGCTTCCTGGAATCAGCAGAATGTGCTGTGAGGCGGCCGCCAAGTTTCGCTTTCTCCGTGTTGGTTTTAAGGGGCCTAATAGCAAATGAAGGGCACATTGTTTTCCACTCTGATGGACGGCTTTCAAAGACCACCAGAGGAAGATGTGATTGTACGTTCTGGGTGCCGAAGTCTCTCCTGGAGCCACGTGCTAATCCCAGTCTGCGTTTGTGAAGACACGGCTCTCGGTTCGGTGGCAGGGCCTATGTAGAGAAGAATTAGGACAGTAATAACACTGGTTTATCGGCGCTAAAATTAGCCCTGCAGGTAACTACAACAGAGGTCACTCCAGGCCAGCTCGTAGGTCTGAGGAAATGACCACTGGGGGCTCGTGCACTGGACGGTTTGGCTAACAGCTGTTTTTTTTTGTTTTGGTAAATAAAGGATTTTGTCCATAAAGAGACGCTTTCAAAAATGATTAACAATTAATTGTAATTGCCATTATCAAACAATGTAAATAAAAATAACCCTGAAATGTAATTAAGAATGCATAAATTAATCTTGTAAATATTTAAATAATAATCGTCAATGCTGGTCAATGTGATGCTGTCAAGCGCCTCCTGCTGGTCATCTGTGATACGGCAGCGTAGCAAAAAAAAAAAGGTTTTTAAATTATAACAGTGAACGTCATTATATCTGGCCAGTGAGATTGTCACACTAGTCAGATGCATTTGTTTTTTGGTAAACTTGACTAATTTTTCTTGCTTATTTTCATTGTCTATTCAGTGAAAACCTAAAGCAGAAATACTGGTTATTCCGCCATTTTTAATGAACTACGATACAATGAATAAATTACAATACAGGACTAAATACAATATAACTTATTTAGTAAGCATTTGGTAACTTTTGTGCTAGTTTAAACAAAATCGGACTGAAAGTAGCACAATCGTTAAGATCTAGACTGAAATTTACTCACAAAAAAGTTGAAAATGATGGACACGTGGTGAGTGTTGAAGTGCTGCACTTTTTAATAACTTCATACTTCAGTCAAGTACTGTACAGATCCCAGATTCATTCCCACGTCCTGTTTGGAGACAGCACAACTTCGCTGTCCACGATCAGTCAGAAAACCGACTTCGTCTGTTACTAAATCATCCAGATTTCAGTGGAAAATAGAAAAACAGAGTGCTACATTTCCTACCTGAAGAAAGCCACACAATACACCAACGGCTGAAATATAATGAGTGAAAAGTACGCTTATATGCTAAATAATAATAAAAAAAAAACTCAACCAGAAGTCAAAATGCCACGTTTTCTTCCTCGAAGAAATATAAAAGAAATCTTATTGTAAGAATTGCTTGGTGAAAGTCGAAGTGAAATGAAGAACGCTATAATAATCATACACGGCGCGTTGATTTCATAACAGTTTATGAACAAAGCGATTTAAACGTTTATATAAAAGTTGCCATTGACAGAAAAAAAATACATGTTATTGCTGTAATCTGTATTTAAAAACCTGCAAAACTGTGCACGGCGTCCTTCAGGTTTCACCAAAGCAACCAAAAGTGGCTCTGCATTTCCTGTTGAGCACGAGCCAGTAAAGCCACGTTCAAACTAAAATCAGCCTCATGTCACAGTGAAAAAAGCCAGAGTTTCTCTCCTACTGGTGTTAGCAGATACTGCCAATATAAAGCACTACTGCCGTCTACAGCAATAATGGCCCTTCTATAAATCACAGGTCTGGAACAGTGATGGCGTGGCTGTATGGCACGTGTGACCACCAGGAAGTGGTTTCTAAACTCCAGAATAAAAGCGTCATGTGACTACATTAGTCCCTCACCTACCGCCGTGACATCAAGACAACACGCCGTCCTGGTCCATGCTGCTTCCTAAAGCCTCGATGTCGTTGCTAATGTCTGATATCATGCGGTCCCACTCGTCGCCCTCAGACGTGGCCGTTCCCTCGTCAGAAGCCCCTGGCGCTCCGTTGCCATTAGCGGTGGAGTCTGACGCGGAGCTGGTGGTGCGTTTGTAGCGGCCGAAGCTGTCTGTGATGATGCCGCGCCCGTCCTTCACACCGATGGTCTCTAAAAAGTTTTCAAAATGCTGACTGTCCTTCTCCGGAATGAACGGCCGCAGTCCTAGAGCAAAAACAAAAGGGAGTTTAGGTTGGTTTTCACCCAACGTTTCATATATTGAAACTAAACCCGACAGCCACAACGTTTAAGAAAATTAGGTATCTTTAAAATTAGTCTGCCAAAACTCCTTAAAACGGCCTTAAATTATTTAATTAATGTATATAAACGAGGAGAATATGGAAATAAACGAGTCACATGTACCACCTTCATGGGCCGGATTTGGCCCACGTGCCACAGGTTGAGCATCACTGGTTATAGGAACGTGTAATAGGAATTCTCACCGCACATCTCATTAAAATATGTGCAAAAATATGCAGATGGTAAGTGTTTAGTGAAGGATGAAGAACAGCGGATTTAATCACAAACAGTGACCTCAAAGTAAATTAAAGATAAATTGGCAAGTTTGTAAAAAGTTGTTCAGTAAAAAAAGTTCTTTTTTTTTTAAAGAAGAAAGTTCTTCACTTCAACTTGCAATTTCCTGTTTTGTTCCTTTTTAAGACACAAGAACAAATGATCTTAGCGCACATGTTGTTTTGTTTTCAATATTTGGGCTAGTTGGCAATTTGCAAATGAAAAAGTTAAATGCTAAAAAGTATGAAATCAGATTAGTGCCAAAAATATCATAACATAACTTTCTAAGAAATTAACAAAAATAGTTTACATTTTCGTGTGTTTTATTATTTATTGCGTGCAGTCACATTTTCGTTCAAAACTTTTTTTTGTTTCAGATTTTTGCGTTTGGACTTTGAAAAAGAAACGAAAATGTGAGATATCATGCTCGTTTTGTAGAAATGTACGTTACAACATTTTTGGCACTAATCTAATAGCATACAAATGGCAGTTTGAAAGTGAACCACACTAAGGCAAACATAAGTCTGTCTAGTCAAGACCGACTTACACGGCAGGCACAAAAACACAATAAATACATGAATGCTTGCTAATAAAACCAGTAAAAAGCCAATGAAAAAAGTCAGAGGTTCAGTCAAACCTGGAGCAAGAAACTCACCAAGGAGAAGGAACTTCCTGCTGTCGCCATACAGCTGTCGAAGATTGATGCAGAACTCATGAATGGAGGCTCCGTTTCTGTAGTCGTGGAGGAGCGCGGCGAACTGCTGGATCTCATGCGAGGACAGCTTTGTCCGCAGCTGTGGTGGAGAGACGGACCAACCAGCTGCAGTGCATTGTGGGAGTTTTCTGGCACACTTACTGTGGTCATGTAGTCTTGCAGGAGCTCCGCCGCCGTTGTGCTCAGTTCACTCTCGCTGGGTGTGTTGGTTTGGGGCGAGGCAGGGGTGGAGGAAGGGGAGGGGCAAGAGGAGTGTCCAGCCTCTAGGGAACTTGAAAATGAACTAGAATCAGAAAAGAAATAATAATAATGCAATATTGAAGATTAATGCAGCACAGTCCGGAATCGCTACTCACAAAGCGCTTGTCTCCACCTCAAACCCTTCTTTGGCGTCTTTGCTCGAAGAGTCCTCTGAAAACAAGTGTGCAAGCTTCAGTATGTCAAACAAAAAAAGTCCCAAAAAGCTTAAGTGAAAGAACCTGTAACTTTGCAAAAGTACACATTTACAAAACCAAGATAGTGTTTTTACTCACCACTATAAATGGACAGATGTCTGGTAGGGGTTGTGGCTCCATCAAAGATGGCCCGGTCCAGGAAGTCAATGGTGGACTCAGTGTAGACGATCTGGAAGACTTGACTAAGAAGAAGACAAAGCTCCTCCGCTGCAGCCTAAAAGGGTAGCAAACATATACAACGTTTTTGAGTCTATAAGATCCATAAAGTTTGAGAGTTGGCCAGCTAAACTTCTGTGATGGCTCTTCATAAAACGTTCAGTCACCTGTCTGTCAGTAACAAGTGCACTAACAGACAGCTGTGTTTCAAACTAGTAATAATAACTAGTAGTCTAAAGCTTTTTTAGATTGTTCAAGGAGGTTTAAATGTTAATTTGTCTTGCCATTGCTAACTGTTCTTCCCTGGGTTATGTATTACAGTGTGGAAGCTTGCACTTTGGACAATTTGACATATTTTTAAGTTCAATGTCCAACAAAAAATCCAACAGTAAGCAGGACCAAAGCTCAGGCAGATTTAGAGTTCAAAGGAAAAAAAAAACTTTTAAGTTTTTAATAAAAAAGATTTTAAGTTCACTTTAAAAGTTTAAAAAATACAATATTTTAACTTCAATTACATTTAACGTAACAGGAAATGCGAATCGTTGCAGTTTATGGAATCAGATTAGTACCAAAAATATCAAACTTATTAAACAAATTACAAAAAAAATAACAAAAATGCTTTACAATGTTGCTTGTTTTTTTATTCTTTCACTTGCAATCTTTACAATTTTGTTGAAAACCTTTTTCTCCTCCATTTCAGATTTTTGCATTTTGGCTTTTGGCACTAGTTTCACGTGGGAGTATCACTTACTCTTATAATTAAAAACATTTTAAAGAACCATATTGTAGATAATGTAGACGGAGAGAAAACAAATAGCGATAAAAGCAATTGCTGTGTGTATTTTATTGTAATGTTAAGCAAACCTTATTATCGACGGCCAGCACAAGAAGGCAGCAGACCTCCACAAGCACGGCGCCGCTTTCCGACAAAGAACTCAGAGTGGGAGACTTGGACATCTCTGTACTGTGACATGGTGAACCACCGGGCTCTTGAGCTGGACACACAGCATCTCACTCAGGAAAAACAGACAGGCTCTTGGAAATGTCAAGCGTTCTCGGTTGTACCCGTTTTAATCACCACTAGGTGGAGCGAGTCGTCCCTGATGTACGACACGGCTGCAATGTCGTGGATGGGCACGCGAAGAATGATGTCCTCTCCGTCACGCCACACAAGCTTCACGTTGTACGCCGACAGACTCACAACAGCATCCTGCTCTGATGTCAGCTGCCCGGCTAACTGATGAGACTTCTGCCAATCGCGTAGGATGAGAAAGTTAGCATGTTAGCCATCGCCAAACGCAAAGAAGTGCATGTCCTTACCCTGGCATTGTCAATAAGCTGCAGAACTTCTGTTCGACTGGAAGGGTTCAGATATCCAGGAACTGAAGTCAACTGACCCAAATACTAATCGATGAAAATACAAAGCATGTTTTAATGAGCAATACATTTTATTATATTTTTCTATTAGGCAATAATAATTCATATTTCTGTGAAGTCAGAAAATATCCCAGGTTTTTAAATTATATAATAATAATAATGTATATTTTTTTCATTTGAATTATTCAATTTTCTGAATAAATAGTTTCAATAAATGAATGGAGTTTTAATGAATGCAAATTCAACAGACATCTTCTGCTGGTCACAAAAAACTACAATTAAAATAAATTTGAAACGCTACGTACTACAAACGCAATAATAAAAATAAATATTAAGTATCTGTTGATCTGTTGAAAATATTGTTAATAGTTAAAAAATGCTTTTCAATTTGGACAGAAAGAATAAAAAAAATCGAAAGAATAAAGCGTCACCTTGACTTCCTTCTCGATGTAGTCATTGAGCAGAATGTCGGGGTCGATGCGGTGGTCTGGGAGCGAGAGGGAAAACGTGTGGAGGGCCCGGCGCTCTGTGGACTTCTCCAGAACCTTCTTATCTCGTCCCTTTTCTCCTTTCAGAAACACCCGCTTGAATGGAGACACGATACCTGGCTGGAGAATCACATCACAGCCAAACTGATTTCTTTGTTGTGAATGCATTTCTCTTCAAACCAAGACAATGATGTTCCTGCTGTGACTTTTTGTTTAGCTTGACACACAAACAGTCAAAACAAGCCAAAGCAAATGTATACATCACATTTGTTTTCTTTTATAGTACAAGTAGGCAAAGAAGAACAAGAGCTGGATATATAGAGAGATGGATGGGTGGATGACACAAAAAGAGAACAAACAGCTAGACAGACAGAAAGACAGATAATAGAATAGCTGATAGACACACAGACAAATATAGACTGGTCATAGAAAAAAAGAAAGTCAGTCAGATAGACAGGCAGACAGCTAGAGATGGCAGAATGGATGGAAGGATGGATGTATGTACGGACAGACAGCTAGAAAGGAGAGACAGACAGAAATATAAAGAGATTTGTCATGAAAAAAGAGAAAGACAGACAGAAAGACAGATAGACAGCTAGAATTATGATAGAAAGAAGAAACAGACAGACAGATTGATGGATAGAAAGAAAGACAAACAGACAAATAAAACAAAAAAAAAGACAGTCAAATGATGTCTAATATTCGACAGACAGCTAGAGATAGATAAAGATGATAGGATGAAGGGATAGATGGATGCACGGTTAGACAAATAGAGACTGGTCAAAGAAAAAAAGAAAGACAGTCAGTCAGACAGACAGCTAGAGATAGATGATAGAAAGGGGACAGACAGATAGACAGCCATATGGCACATCGAAATAAACAAACAATTATATGGCAAAATCGATGTAGACCCCAACACTCAGTATTCGCTCGAATAGAAGTTCTTCAAAAAGACAGACAGGCAGTCTAGCGTCTAACACAACCATCAGCTTCTTGCCGGAAAACTCCACATTAAAAGCCAACATTGCAAGAAAGGCGTATTCTGGCAGCCGTACCTCCGTCTCCATAACCGCTCGCTCGGTCCACACCAGCTGTCTTCTAAACGGAGCTCGTGACGATTCGCTGAAACTAGCGGTTGAGACCACACCCCACGAAAAAAACACACACTGATGTTCACGTTTCGTCTCGAGCTTCATAAATTCAGGAAGCAAAAAAGCTGCATTTCCTGTGATGAAACGCTCACCACAACTTCAAGTTGCCTTAAGCTTTCTCCACGAAACGAACACGTTGCGGAATGCGTATGAAAATATTAATATTATATTACAGAGGCAAAGAGCAAGTGTTTGTCTTGTTGCACCTGTTCATTCCTACCTTTCTCTGAAATTCTTTCTCCTTCTTAATTATTAAAAACCAAAGAACAAGACACTAAAGAGGCATCAATGTTTAATGAGCGCTGATGTCTGAGAAAACGAAGTTCACATGTGAGCTTGAAAACACACACACACACACACACACACACAATGTTACGTAGTTTTAAAAATATATGGTATGTAACAAGAACACACACACACCAGTGTTAATTTTGTTGACGAAATATTTTCGTCATCGTCAAAGACACTTTACCTGACAAAACTGAAAAGAGAACTTTATAAAAACTCCCGCTCATGAACGAAAACTTTAAATACAATTATTGTCACTTTCGTCAACAAAAAAATGCCTTTTGTGACGACATCCAATCATTATCCGAACTTGTGGAGAAAGGTGGGTGCAAACACAAAGAGAACCAATCAGGGCACAGAGCTTTTCATAGTAATAATCATAGTGAGTTGGCTAGGGTAGAGATGTTAGTGTCTTCAAAAATGTCTACTCCAAATAGAAAAAAATAATTGACTGCACATAAAACAAAAAAAGGAGAGTAAACCACCCACTTGATTACAGCATTTTATTAGGAAAACAATAGTGCTGTATTTTAGTGCTATTGTTATACATATGATATTGTGAATAAATGTACATATTTAAAAATGTTAATTGTTGTTAAATTGTTTGCACACTTTCTTCTTTGTGATTTACTAAGATTCGCAAAGCGGCTGATCCCTGTGAATAAAAAAAATGTTCAAAATTATTTGGGCAAAAAAATGTCGAAACTACCAGTGAAAATCCAAGAACAGGAATAAATAAACCGCAGTTAATTGATTAAAGTAAAGTTAATCAACAGCGCCATCATGTGGACATGAACATGTATTCTCTATTGAGCTTTTATCCCCAAGCATTCAAGGGCAAAAAAACATCAAGAAACAAACAGCTATGGCAGAGCAAATAGAATGTTTGAACTGGTAAGATGTTAAACGGTTCATATTTATCGTAATCATCGACTGCAGAGAAGTAATTTATCGCAGACAGGGGGCGTCACATCCTGTTCTGGTTGTAGATAGACCGCCTTCCATTATCTTGTATAAATGTACAGGACAATCTGAGCACTGCTTAAAAACCATCCCCCTCAATGAACTTTGCTCTTTTCACACAACTGTTTTCATTCCTCTGCACTACTAGACTAATTATTTATGCTCATTTTCACCATATTTCTGTTTGTGAAATATATACTAAGTATATCTTCTGCCACCACCCTTCTGAATAATCCCCTATAGTTTTTGTCAAAGCCTCCGTATATGTACATACATATTTATACATTTCATTCCTCACCATTATGCACTCTATAATTCATTATCGCTACTTCTGCTCTTCTGGTTAGATCAAACTGCTTTTAGTTATCTTGTACCTGTACTTTTGCAAATTACAATAAAGTTGAATCTAATCTAATCTAATCTTCCCAATATACTAATGCTGAACGACAAAACTTGGCAAAAACGTTGCTCTGTCACAACACAACAAACTCTTGAAGATTAATTTTGGACACATTGTAAACTAAACTAATATCTGTAACATGATGTGAGTTTGTCAACATGGGCACTAGGTAATATGGCTTCAAAATTGTGCTTTGCATTTAACCACTCACACACACACACACACACACACACACACACACACACACACACACACACACACACACACACACACACACACGGAGCAGAGGGCAGCCTTAAGCTGGCAGCCCAGAGGTCATGTGGGGGTCAGTTTCTTGCTCAAGGACACAGTTGAGAAACTCAAACCGGGCATCAATCCTGCAAATCCTTGGCTGGCAGGTCCAACTCCCTACCACTGGACCACAACTGCCACACTCTGTATGTGTGTACACATACAATTAGAATCACATATTAGAATTATTATATTTTTAATTATTAGAATCATCTTACTTTTTCAGATGATTTAACTGAAAATCAAGCTATTGTGGACTATTTTCTCTCACACACACACACGGTATGTACAGTTGGCACTTTTTCGCGTGTTGACACTTATATTGTTTTTGAAAAACGTCTATTTCATGACCACGTGGCGATGAACCAAAAGGCAAAACTAAAGTTTGAAAGTGACAAAAATCAAACCTATTTTTTTTAAACTCACTGACGGGCATATTTAGGCGAACAGAATAAACAAAACCAGACGCGCGTTTAATAAATAAATAACAGCAGCAACGGCAAAAGTTTGTGGTTTTAATGATGCCGCGCCAAGTCCACTGATTGAATTATAACCGCTAGGTGTGTGATGATATTACAGCATGCGCTCGTCTCACCTTCTTGACTTTCTTGACATCCTCCTCCATGTCTAGATCCAAGCTGAGTTCATGTGAGAAGCGGTGATGTCCACGGGCGGATCGCCATCTGTCTCCTACACGTCAACAGCCGAGTCAGGGCTTGAAAACCACAGCCGCCGGGATCGCTTTACCCGTCAGGGGATCACTACTAAACAACCGACCACTTTGGTATCAGGTTTATTGAATATCAGAAAGAATAAAAAACGAACGAGATGAAATGAAACAAAAACAATGGCAAACTTTTCAACCCTGCCGCCATTTTGGGCGTAGGACGGCTACCCACGATGCATTGCGCGGGGGAAAACTCCGGCGATAATAATAGCAAACAAAAATTATAGGATTGAGTATTTATTCAGACAGTTTATTGACTACGTCATTTTGTGTAGATTGTATCGTTTGTTATTAGTTAAAGGGTTATTATTAAATCGGGTGGGGCAAGAAAAAGGGAGGAAGAAAAAAAGAGGGAGTGAAAGAGTTAGCAAGATAAAAGAGGGATGGAGTGTTGAGATAAGAATGGTAAGGAATAAGTAGAGAAGGAAATATAAGGTTGGAGAGAATGAGAGAGTGGAAGAAACGGAGGAAAATCGGGTGAGAGGGAGGTGGAGACAGAGGAGGAGGGAAAAGGGACAGAGAAATTAATAGGGGACGATTTAGGGGGGTTTGTACCCAGGACGTTTGGCCCCCGGGGCTTTGGACCCGGACGATTGATCCTTAGGACTATTGGACACTCGGATGGTTAGACCCGAGTTTCGTTACGCGGCTTATTAAGAATCATATCTTCGGCCGTGTGAGCTAGACATTTGGGAGGCGGCTCCTTTGCATTTACTCCAGCGAAGAAGCATAACTTTGCCCCGATTTGAGCGCTTTTGTCCGCAAAGAAGCACTTATAATGGTAGATTGACCGGCGCCGCGGCTTATTAAAATTCATATCTTCATGCCCGTGCGAGCTAGAAATTTGACAGGCGTGAGTAAAAACCCATTCGGATCGAAGTTCGTTTTCGCGACGATTTTCATCCACGGGATCGCACGGAATCGGTCCTGATCGGCCCGCGGCTTCAGTTCATGCAGGGCGAGCAGCCGCTTTGCTTAAATAGCTTTCCAAATCCCATAAGAGTGTGGTGAAATACACAAAGCATGCTAAAGAACAGTCCAAACAACAAGAGATATATTAACACATTTTTTCTGTTTCAAATTTACTCATGAGCTTGTCAAATTTTGAAACTCGGGTCTAATCGTCACGGGTCTAACCATCCGAGTGTCCAATAGTCCTAAGGATCAATACTCCGGGTCCAAAGCCCCGAGGGCCAAACGACCTGGGTCGAAAAGTCTGGAGGAAGTGACATGGAGAGAGAAAAATGAGAGGAGGAAGGAGGTAGAAATGAGAAGGGGACATGGGGGAAAGGGAGTGAGAGGGTGATGAAGGAAAAGTGAGAGCAGAAGATGGAAAAATGGAGGGAGAGATGGAAGAAAGAGAAGAGAAATGGACATGGAAAGGGTGTGACAGGAGGAAAATGATGAGAGGGAGAGGCTGTAAATGAGAAATCATTACAAAACCTTTCAAATCAATTTATCAAGTAATGTGATGATAAAGTGAATTATAATAATGAAATATCTTTATTAAACAACAATTTGTTACTCTTGGAATTCTATCTACCATATCATATAATTTTACATTCACATTCACTGCTGAATATATATATATATATATATATATATATATATATATATATATATATATATATATATATATATGCTTGTTATTTTTTAAAGATAATATTCCTTTTTTATCTAAAATAAAAAATTTACAAATACAACTGTAGCACCATAGGTGGTCAGTGTTACTGTTTCAACCACAAAAATAAGCTCTTATGCTTCACTGGACAACAGTTTGTTTTCAAATGATGGCAACTAAACAAAATGCACCTTCCATTGTATTTGACAACATCAAATAAATCATTTTTTATGAGTACATCTCTAAAGAAACAAAAGAAAAATACAGATAGCAAATTACAAAAATTGGATTTAAAACGTTGTGCCATCTTTAATACCCCATGTGAGAAATACAATCTAACACAATCTGTCTTTTTCAGGTAAATTACCCGTCTCCATAAGAAGGATAACAACTCTAAAGTCAGCAGCAACTCATCTGACAACCATAATCATCAATAAGTTCATTTCAACCAAATCTACAGCCAGATCTACAATAACCGAAGAGATACACACAGCTTTAGGACATAGAAATGACAGGAATATATAACACAGCAATCACCTATATGTTCCACAATTCTTATTTTTTTTTTTTTTAACTTCCAAGCCTGTAGATGAACATCAAAAATTATGCAATTTACCCCTGTAACAAGAATTCCTATTGCAGTTCCATTTTGAGGGAAAAAAACACTTGGGGGAAGAAACAACAAATGAAAAGAATTGAACATATTTGCTGCACCAGTGCTTCTTCGAGAAGACTAAAGCAAAATGAATGGCACCAATATTCAAAAAGTGAAGTTTGGCTGTAAACTGTGTTGAGGTGCTTGTTCTTCCCGAGAGGAAAGATTCCGTGAGTAAAGAGGCAGGTCTATCTGATGGTGGTTTTGCTTAAAGTGCCACAACATAGGTCCTGCAGTCCACAACCTGTGGTAGCACCTTGATTCATTTACGTTGATAAGCACCAGGTCAAGAAAGAAAAATCTGCACCGTTTTGTTGTTTTTAGAACTTTTGGCTTTGAGGCCGATGACAGAGAAACCACTGCGGAGAATCGGAGCTCTTGTGAAGAACCCTGAAATTTCGGACGAAGCAGTGCATCGGAGAAAAGCGACATGCAGATGTGTTGAAGTCATCGTACAATGCATCTTGTGAGCATGCTTGGAATTCAAAGAATGTAGAAGCAGTCTAAATATGGTTCACAATGTAGACCTTCAAAATTAACAAGTCCAATGCTGTCAGGATTAGGTTTGACCTAGTGAGCACCATACCGACGTACCTCACTTCATCTTTTGTTTTTTTTTTCACCATTATTTTGCAGGCATAAATCCGTTTTGCTGGACATTTTTCTTCACAAGACAAACGACAGAAAAGAGATTACCTTGTTGGCACTACAGCTCATTCATTTTGCAAGACAGAGGAAGGCATAGACAGAAGTACATTAACAATCCAACCCATCACCAGCTTCATTAAAACATCATCGCTTGCCCAATCAAGTCTTTTTTCTTCGCCCAAACCGAAGAGCAAAAAGAACTGGCCTGTGTGTTTCCAGAGGAACCCAACAATCGAGAAAATGTGAAGTATTGCCTTGTTCAGCGCTAACACGTCACTGCGTTTGACTCCCTTTGGAGTTATGGATCAAAACGGATGGATTTCTTACAGTACCGAGGAAAATATGAACGGATTTGGATACATTAGCATTGTTGTTTGCTGCACTGGCTGCCATGGCTGAACAGAAGCACCCAAAACGACAAGGCACCACAGAGAATCAGATATCAGAGTCTGGTCCCACTCACCCACCCAAACCAAACCAAAATGGCATGACTGAATATGGCAGATGAAACCCAAAAGGCCTTATTTGAAAATTAGCCAAATTGTGCCGTACAGGTTGGATTCTTCTGATGAGGAGAAAACATCACAGTGTAGTTCAATATAATCACCTGACCACTAGTTCAAGAGCGTTATTTAGTAACCGATTCCAAAACTGGACTGAAGATGTAATGGGACAGACATTTCACCCATCCACACTAGGTTAAAGCAGGGCACGTGGTGAATCCCAGAACTGGTGATAACCCAGCAAACAACAGTGCACCAGTGGGATTTCAGTGGCTTATACAGGCACTGTGTTGGAACGATTTGCTTAGATGAGGTCCGAACCTGTCTTGCAAGGGTTTACGGCCACTGGGATTCATTTACCATTTCAGACCAGTAGGTTCTGAGCAGCAACTGAGGATGGTGAGGTAAGATCTAGAGCATTTCAACGCCATTCACACGCAGCCACTCAGAGTTTGTGCCGCTCTCTATCATCTATTTTTATTCCACCCGCCATAGTATGTTTTGAAATCCCTCCAACCAAACCAACATCTGCTTTTAAATTCCAGCAGACACGAGGTTTGTAGCAGCTCATGCAGTGAAACTTGGCATCCCGTGTTGTCTGCATGTGACGTGTAGAGCTGAGGGAATTGGGATTAGCGAGTTCCTCACAGAAATATCTGTCGAACTTATGGAATATGGGGGAATGGAATCTATCTGCACGTTCATCAGGAAAAAAAAATCAAGACTAAAGGCATAAATCTGGCACATGACAACCCAGCCAATGTGGAAATGTGGAACCACACCAACTTTTCAAAATTGTCATAATTTTGTGGACTCAAAAAAGAAAATAATATATCAAGAAATTGCAGCCTAAACGTTTCCCAATGAAAATGAAAACCAGAAGCAGTTTTGTACAGGGAATGATGGAGGATTGGTAACGATAAGCACCAAGGATCCCAAACGTCTTTAAACCGGTAATTGATTTAAATTTGTCTAGACAAAGAAATGTTTCCAACATCATTGTTGGAAAAATTTAAAATGGTAGAAAATATTGTGAAGAATTACATGTAAAAATACACTGAAAAAATGTAGCATTGCCTTCACATATACATCCTTTTATACAAGTTACTAAATAATAAAGTCATTTGACTGACACAAGTACAAATGTTAAGGCTTTTATGATGGTCAAAATGCCAGTGGCAGTGTAATGGTTGGCCAAAAATCTAATTACTTTTAATTAACTGGAAATTTACCTCTACAAATGAGTTGAATCACTTGACTGAACTTTAACATTTAATAAATTAGACATTGTGTGCTTTTGTTTGACAATCAATTGTGCTTTTAGGGCTGATTCCTCCATCTTATTAACAGTTTTGGGAAAAATGTAGGCACAAAATGGCAAATAAAAAGCCGAAAACAACAGAAAGGATGATAAGTTCCTCCATCATTCCCGTCAAGTTTTGAACATGTCAGTGGCGACAGGGCAACAAACATCATCCCACCTACGCAATTCTAGACCATTCACACCATAGTAACCCAAAGGGAATGTTATATTTCTGACTGTTCTTCAGCCCTATACAAATATATATGTTGAATATTTTCTGTTTACACTCTACGTAGACCTTAGATGCCCTCTAATTTCTCAAGAGTGCGACAACAACACAAAATCCGAAGAAAAAAGCACCAAGGGAGAGTGGAGAACCAGAGGGCAGGAGAGTCTCCAGAGATGCCTTCATAGGGAGGACTCATACTGGAGCAGCTCGTAGAGCAGTGGCCCGTCCCTGTACCTGATGCCCACTGCGTTGGGGCTGATGTACTGGAGGATATTAATGGTCCGCCGCAAACGTCTGTCCACAAAATGAGCATCCCATGCTGGGTAGCGCTTCCTTGGCATGTCGATCTTGATCAGCGGCCCTTCGGGGGGAATGGGCCGGCCTGTTGCATCAGTGGGTTCTGTGGATCGCACCTGAAACACTGGCAGGCAAGTGTCTGTGGCATCGTCGGGTTCTCCGTAGTCACCTGAAGACATGGCCCTGGTTGGGGTGGCCCGAATCCCTGGAGTAGGAGCCATCGGCTCGGCCTCGGGTGGTAAGGGGAGACCCCAGAGCAACTCGGCACAGCAGGAGCTGGCCAACACCCTCAGCCTGGGACCCATGGGGTGCAGGACCCCGTAGTAAAGCACCATGCAGGCCACTCCAGAGACGAAGCACAGGAAGACGCCGCACAGGGCAGATGCAGCGTAGGAGTCGGTGGTCTCCGGGTCTCTGTAGGCGTACCACAGAGCGGTAAGGATGGTGTTCTCCACCAGCACCACGGAATAATAAACCACCATCCGGTATCGGGTCCTCCCCTCTTTGACATTAAACCAGCAGAAGACGTAAACCACACCAACCACCATGTTGAAAACCACCTCCTCCCATTTCGACATACAGAAATCGGTGCCTCCGTGAATTACCCAGAAGGCCATGGCACACCAGTGCAGTACCACGAAAATGCCAAAGTAGAGGTGGAAAACCGAGGCGAAGAGGGCGAAGGACAGAGCCCGAGATGAGATGGTGAAGAAGCGCCACATCAGATGCACCAGAGCTCCACGGTAACTCATGCTCTTTTGGTCATCACGGGAATCACGTAGGAGTTTGTGGTATGAAGCGAGAACCCAAGAGAGAGAGAGGAGAGACGCGACAGCTGAGACACCTGGAAAACAGATGAGATGGTTTAGGAAAGCCACTGCCAACAAAAGCAAACATGAAACACTGTTAACGTTTCGGTGCAATGAAGACTTTAAATGTCATAGTTCATTGTGAAATGATGAAGACAGTATACAAATGTATTTAAATAGAAAATATTCAAAAATTCAATCATCTTTCCATCTACCTCTCTATCCATCCATTCGTTTGTCTGTCTGTCTATAAGTACATGTCTCTCGTCTGTCTATCTATCTCGCTGTCTATACAGTATATCTCTCTATCTGTCTGTCTTTTCTGGCCATCCATCCATCATCCATCCATCTATCTATGTCTGTACGTCTGCCCATCTATCAATACATCTGTGTATCTATCATTCTTCTGTCTGTCTGTTTCATTGTCTGTCTGTCTCTTCATCCATCAAATTACATTATATGATTAATTACATTAATTACAATAATTATTGCATGTTCAGTCGATAGCAAAACCTTTAAATTAAAATTAAATTCTGTAATTCCAGAGTTAAACAAAAAAAAATAAATCATGTAAGTAAATGCATGCCAAAAAAATCACATAGGCAGAAATATGGCTGCGTTTACACTGCAAGTCTTAATGCACAGATCCAATTTTTTGACTGTATCTGATTTTTTTGGCCCGCCTGTTTGCATTCACTATAGACACGCCTCATATCCGATATCCGTGTTTACACTAATCTCCCGCCTAAAATCATTCCACTGGCTTTCACCCTCATGAGCGCAATGACTGGCCCTCGAATTTTGCATAGGTTTTTGCTAATCCAGCTTCTCCAAAATCGGCAAAAAAATACCCGACTGCAATTGATAAGACAAAGAAAAAGAAAGTGGATTTTAATGTTGTCATCTTAAGAGCCGCGTTGATGTTTTCGATGTCGGTGTCACCTGAAACAGGTGCGAAATGATTCGTCGTGGAACAGTGACGTAATTGACCGGGGAATCGGATATGCGAGTTTACACACAGGTCGGATGTCCAGATATCAGATATGTATCTGATTTAAAACCACATTTGGAAGTGGCTCAGATCGGATGCGAAAAAAACGGATCTCATGCATATTTTTCTGTTTACACGTGTGCATCAAATTCCGATCTGTGTCAGATGTAGGCAAAACATTTTTATTTTTTCTGCCGGTGTAAACGCAACCATGTGTTTCTTTTTTCATATTTATTTATTTAATATTTATAAAATATTTGTATGTATTTTTCGGACTATATGCTGCACTTAAAACTCCTGAAGACAGTTAAATTCTTGAGAAAGTATTAATAAGTCTGCCTTATAATCTGGAAAGAAGATGTGAGCGGCAGATTTTTACCATGTTTAATAAAGTAGGCATCAGTAGTGTATTAAGAGAACTAAGAAGCTTCATTCATTACATGTACCATCAGATTGTTTCAAGCCTCATTTCAAACAAATACTAGTGTGATACTATTTTTGAGGAGCACAGCCATGTTTACTATGAATCCTGCTGAGCTTAAACTTCAGCGTGTTCACACAGGCGTCTGCGCTGCTGGCAGTGCTGTCATCTCAAACTTGAGGAATGGTCCTGCGCCCCAGATTCTCTGCTGCACAGCAGAAAAAACCTCCTGCAAACACGGAGGATGATTCAAAACGGCTCAGCCTGGGAAGGCTCCTAGATTGTCAGATCCATACACATGTCAGCCGTTTCTTCCAGACACGCGGCACCGATATGAAGTGTCCTGTCCGGGGAAGATTAAGATAGCTGGCGGATGCATTTATGAATAGGTCACACCTTGCTGGCATGTGAAGAGCTACCTGCAGATAGTCTTACATCCACAAAAACAGAAGGCCCGCTGGACCGCGTATTTACATTGTCTATCAAATGGGTGGAAATATGGAATGATGAAAGTTGAAATGAGAATGAAATGAAGTTTATACGTCAATGTATTAATGTACACCTGCTATCTGGTAAGTGTGTGTGTGTGTTTGTGTACTTTATCATGTATGCTTTATAATGTTTGCTGCAAAAATATATTCAATCAAATTTCAACAAAATATGAAAACAGGCTCCAATTTTTTAAAAAATATATTATAATAATAAAGTATTTTTAAAAATATGCCCTAAATCATTCTCTCACAATTTTTAAACGTTTTACTAAAGCAACAAGCAAAAAATCAGTTTTTGATCAGTTAAATTAGACCAACTATAAAAAATAATACAAAATTAATACCTAAATAAAATTATATGTATATAAATAAAAAGTGTGTATATATATGTGTATATATATGTATACAGTGTACAATTTAGACACTATGGGGAACGTTACGTAAACAAAAAACATTCTTACACTGCAGTCTTTCGGCCCGGTTCTTCTGGATCATGATGCAGAGCTGAAGCACAAGCTGTGGAGCGCTTTCCAGAAATGTCTCCAGTAGACGGAGCATATTGACGTCGGCGTACTCGTACATCATGGCCCAGTAGAAACGTCGCTGGTTCTCCTTCTGTTTGCGGCTTTGGATGCCCAGGTACATTGTCCGGATGTATCTAGAGATTCAACAGCAGAAAAAAAGGAAAGCAGAGACAGAATGAGACTGGAACATGCAGAGGGAATTGAAGTGTGAAGTGGAGAAAAAAGCATTTGATTATCAGACAACAGAAAATGTCATTGTGTGTGTTATTATATAAATTACTTATTATACAATTAAAATATACAATAATGAATTGTGAAAACTATACATTTTTTGTAAATATTGCTTTATACTGTAAATCAATTATAAGTATATACATGCTATAGAAACTATGTTCAACCTAAAAAATATCAAGACTTTGCTGTTAGATATGCATTATCATGATGCTGAAATGTTTTATTCTACAAGTGACGAGCTTTGAAGAAATGTGTGAAGAAATGTGAAGGTCAACAGGAGTTTCTACAGTATAATGACAAAAACAAATGCATCCACAACTCGGGTGACAATGAGAGCCCAAAGGCACCAAATGAATATTATAATAGATAAAATATATAGATATAATTGACCTGTATATTATATAAATAAATAATCACATCTATTCCTGAAATAATAAAAGCACTCCACCTATTCCTGCAATGACATTGTTCCACCACTAGGTGGTTCACTTTACTGTTACACACCAGAGCTTGCGCGTTTGAGTGCATTTGTATATACAACACACGTGCACACATTTTTAATGTATACATGCTGTTTACGCGTAAATACATACGGGCACACACACAAGCTTCAGTGTAAAGCACTAAAGCGAAGTATCTAGAAAAACAATCACTTAACCGACACACACACGAGCATGCGCAAATCCGTGCATTTAATAAATTCGACAAATCTTACGTCATTGCAATGTACAGTGGGCAAATTCACACACTCTCGAGAGGAAAAACATCACAGGTGCAACTCTTTGGCTCCTCTCCAAAACGAAGGTGACGAGAGTAATCTCCAGTTAAACCAGCTCCAATCTTTCTTTCAAGTCTGCGTTTTCCATTCTGTCCGCACAATATGTTCGCGGCGTTTACTCATTCCCGCCGTCTGTCCCACGTACGCGCCACCTCACCTCACCTCACCTCACGTGCAGTCAACAACAAACTCCCGCGTCACGCAAAAAAACACATCACAATTTCTTATTTCTCATCTCAAAGCACTTGGAATGAAACTGTACAGACAACAATAACAATTAAATCAGAGCGCTTTTTTTTTCTTGTGAAATAAGCAGCTGTTTGGAGTAGCTGTTACTTCTAGTCTAGCGTAACGCTGCCATCTGCTGAAACTACTTAAACACCGAGACCAACTAAAATTCCGCTCACAACCTGAAGAAACGAACACCGCCGCATCTGCCACATCTCAGAAAAGCACTACAGATGCTCACCGTCGTCACATGTGTGATTGTTCACACGCTTTACAACGCGCATGGTGGAGTGAGAACATGGGTTAGTCTACAAATAGACACACAATTATAAATTACTATTAATAGCCGAGTGACCAGTTCCATCGTCTGTCCATTGTTTGACATCCATCTGCTTGACAAGACTGCAGTTGCTATTATGCATACAACGAAAAAAATCAATGTAAACGTTGTAAATATTTGAAAATATTAGCTGCTAATCCACAAGTAAATACACTATATATTCCTTCTTTTTTTGAAAGATTGGTGCACCAGATAAAACATTTTTTTTTTTTTTTTTTTTTTTTTTATAGAACCTTCTAACTAGTCTAGCTCGATATTTGATTAAATGTGGAAGCTTTGAGCTACACTGTGGCATATTGGGTAGCACCGTCGGTTCAGTAGGCGAAGCAGTTTGAGACTATTTTGAGGCCCAGTGTTTTCATGGGTTTCTTCAAGGTCTTCGGTTTTCTTCTCCACAGTCCAAAAATTGTCCAGACGTGAGTGCGTGGGTGTGTGTTCTGCATTGTGATTGGCTGGTCAACAATCCAGTAAGTGTATCATGCACAGAGCTGCTGTGATTGGCTCAGTCTCCTGTGACCCAGAAGATGAAAAAAAAAACAGATAACTTTTTGAAATGGCTTGAATAGCTTGCCAATGTACAAAAAAAAAATTATAAATGTCCTTTTTACAGATCATAGTCATTTTGACTATGCTATACAGGTATGAATTGTGAACAAACTGTAGTGAAAAACATAACATGTGGTACATGTTACAAACATAAGTGAATAACAGGCTTAACTATTTTTTTTGCTACAAGTGAACTAGCATGAAAAACTCACTAAATTTATAGCGACAAATGGTGAAAGCCTTCCTTCTGATTAGGAACAAATTGTCCTAACAATGCTGGATCTTCTCAAGCAAACCTCTTCTTGAGTCGTACCAGCTTGCTGAGACGAACAGAATGAATAATTTTGTCTTCAAAAACATCTGTACTGTATCTATTGTTCCTTACAGTTTTATTTCCCTTTTAAACCACGACGGCTTGTCTTGATGGCCCTTGGGAACCGCAGGCTTTTTTGAAGAGAGCGGTGCCTTTAGAATCTTTTAACCGGAACGAGTTTTGAATGGAGCCTAATCTCTCTCTGCCGCTCGCTGCTCTCATGAAGCTAATTACAACTAATCATTTTTGCATTGGTTGCAGAGCATAATGGCTTCAAGAGGAGGAGATGATTATGGAAAAGTGGGAGGAACGTTTGGTAGCAAACACCACGAGCAACGGGGACAAAACCACATTCTTGAGCTCAGTTTGAATTTTGGGACAACAGTTTTTCAGACATTTTTTAAAGCTTGTTAATTAAGCCTTTTAATCCATCAATTTTTGTTATAAATAAGTTAATTATAAATGATATACATTTCCGTTAATTTTACATAATGCTGTAAGAATAACATAAAGGATTTTTGTTGAAAACGAAAAGAATTAAATTGTAATAAAACATTATTAATGAATTGAACATGAATACCTAATTTCCAAAAGTGGCTTATTAAATCCCATTAAAATAAATTGCTACAATATATCCAAGCATTTCATGATATTTCATGCTGAGCATACATTGGTTGAATTTCCTCATAACTTATCACATAAATCACGCCGGTCATCAAAATAAATTGCTCGGTCAGTTCCTCAGTATCACATAATCATAAATTCACTTTTGACCTTGTAGAAGAGGCTCTTTTTGACAAGAATGGTTGCACACTTTCATTCCTAATAAAGCAAGTGTCCCTACAAAGACACCGCTCACTGAAAAAATAACACAGAAAGCGACTGAATAAAGAGCTGATCCATAAACAAAGTCAGCGTGAGAAAACGATGTACACGCATCACGGAAAACCGCTCTGGAATGTCAAGCCGAGGCCGAACATCTCAATGCATCAAGCACTGGAGCCATTTTTGGATTCACAATGAAATTCTGGGTCTATGAGTAGCAGGTGTGAAATAAGAATATAATATAAAAAGAGAACAAAAATGACAGTAAAAAAAATAAAAATAATAAACATTCAAGAAATAAGTCAACTTGTGTTTGGAAATACAGTAACAAATAAACATGTGCAGCAGAATAGTAAATGTTTGTGCTATAGCTTTTGACCTTTGACATTGTGTCTGCTATTTAGCTCAGGTCAGGAGAAACTGAAAGTGAGAGGAAGAGTGGGAGAGAAGGAAACAGAAGAGGAAGAGAACTGAAGAGGGTGAGGGAGAAAAGCTACAGATCAATAGCTCAGGCTTTTCAAGAGCTGCATCATAACCAGAGCTAACATCTGGCATTCACTGACATTTTCTGTTAGCTTTGTAAATGTCAGGGGCGCTAACAAACAATCCCACCGATGTGCACCTTGCCACGCCGCACTTACATGCTCCTGGAATGTGGGAGCAGAGCAAACCCACCAACCCACTTTTTACACGCGTGAATACATTCCGAGTCTAGTTTGGTTTGGTTTAGTAGATCAAGTTTGAGATACAGTGATCACGTGATTGGCTTGTAGCAGTGTGATTGGCTAGCACAGATCTAATCTAATTTCTTGGTTTGTGATTGAAGGCTTTGAAATTAATAGTTAGTAGAAAAATTAAAAGTAAAAAAAAAACGCTACACTTTTTGTACACGTTTTTGTTTTGTTAAAAAGCATTGAACAAAAAAAAATGTTAATTAATCTATTCATCTGGGGGAGAAATTGCTTTGCCTTTTTTCAGATTGCCATGAACTGTAAGAAAAAATTTAAAGGAGTATTTAATGTATTATCTGACAAGGAAACAAATCCTAAAACAATAATCTAAAAAATAAACCAACAACAAAATGAAATATAAATAGAAAAATGGAAATGGAAAAAAAAAGTGTATATGTTTTTCATTTGGTTTTGTAATAATTCAATAATAGCCAAGTGTGGTGTACAAGCAAAAAGCATCAATTAGTAGAAAATGAATAATTATTTTTGAAGTAAACCTCTTTACAACTATAATCTGGTTGATGCAATACATTTTGGACCAGATTCTGCTTTGATATTCAGAAATGCCCTCTGGTGAATTCCTAATGTGTAAAATATTAAATTGAGCATTAGTGTGTGCAACACAAAATCATCAAATCCATTTTTAAGGAAAGAATGAAGTTGACAGTTTAAAAAACTACTGTAATAATGCAAAATACATAACGATACAACTTGCTTTTAATAAAATGCATGTAAATGAATTTGTAACAAAGATACAATGTAAACAAAAAATAAACACTACTCAATAAACATTAATATTACAGAATAATATAAATAAAATAGGAACATTAATAATAGAGTGGCTAAAAGCCATAAATGCAGCTTTAACGGATCAAACAACAACACGGATACTATTTCCACTGGTGAATAACCATATGAATTACTGGTGCAAGTTGTCGGCTTATTGACGTTATTACTTTCCAGTAGTTTGTCCAAATGTGCATTATAACAATGAGTAATTTATCCAAAGTACAATTTTAAGACAATTTAAGAAATAACGTAACGTGTGACATGACAAAATCAAGAAATAAACAGAGTATAGCATCAGGTCCCATTAAATCTGTTAGAATGTAATTTACCATAATTTTATTTAGAACATTTACATAAGCAAATATCACATCCGGTTATCACAACATGCAAGCAGAAACTACGCTTTGGCAAAAAAAAAAAGCAATCAATCCCAAACATTCCGTGCTAATACATTTTTTGCTTATGTAAAAGATATTGCTTTTCCTGAAACAAAGTTTTACTTTACAGTCATTGGGCAGATGTGTTTATCTAAAGCGACTTACAAAAACAGGAGCATTTGAAGCAATTTGTCTTAAAAAAAACAACAACAGTAACTACGTACACAAAATATATGGAGAAATACACTAGTCAGCATGCCAATCAGTGAACAAACTTTTTTTTATTATTATTACTAATCTTTTTTTTAGAATAAAGTTCTTAAGATCCATTTTCTTTTCGAAAACATGGCTGTCTGAAGCACGGTTCTCTAGAATAACTGTTTGAGATCATTGGGCTTCCTCACGCCTGGTTAGTTTTCCTGTGCTTGGCCTCGACCGTGTCAGGTCACGTCTGAGTGCGCCGCCCTTCATCCCATCTGCACATCTGCACGGCAGATACACACGGCGCTAATGACTCGTGGGCACCGAGGGCACGTGGGGCATCATTCCGGCTTAATTTACTAGCGCTCAAGACAACACCTCAGTGGTGCAATTTATGAGTACCACTGCTTAAACCTGCCCACTGCTCCAGGGGTTGTGTGTGTTCACTTCACTGGATAAATGCAGAACTATTTTATTATTCTTCCTTTCAGAGGTGTAAAGAGTACCTGAAAACCATACTTGAGTGAAAGTATGGATAACTCACTGTAAAAATGACTCCATTACAAGTTACAAGAAGTTAACAATTCCAAGAAGACGTAAGTAAAAGTCGTAAAGTATCGTATTTTGTAAGAACATAAGTATTTTACTGATATTGAATTCAGGCTAAAAAAACAAAATGAGAAAAACTAAAAACTCTTGATTCATGAGGATTTATTTTCTAATATGGACATGAAATGTAACACCTTAATGTTTCAAAATGACAAAACAAAATGTATGAAAAAAAAGGACCAAAAATTCAGTCTCAATCAAACTCAAACATGCAAAAAAGTGCAACTGCTATTTCACATGATTTATCTCATAAATAGGATCTAGCAATGGCATCCTGCAGATGGCGATATTGCCTCGTCCGTCCAAGAAATTAACCGCAATAGAAAAGAAAAAGTCAACTTGTCACGCACACAATGTTATAACAATGTAACAAGTAACAGTAAGTATCCATTCAAATGTAGTGGTGTAAAGAATACAGATACTCAATCACAAATGTAGTCAAGTAGCAAGTACAAGTTGCAGAAATGTAGCAAATGTAGCAAAAAAAGACACAAGTAAAGTAACAAAGTCCATTTACTCAAGTACTTTACACAACTGCTCCCTAGTGGCCAGACTGACAACTCACCTCATTATACTTTATCATGCATCACAAATTGTTTAGCATCTCCTAAATGCTAATAAGTGAATTATAATAAACCACAGTAGCGGTTTTATTACGCCTCAAACCGGTTCTCTTTGCAGTGACTAAACTTCTCCTGATGCCACACGTTATAAATACACTATATTAAAAAAACGTCCATCTTCCTCCATTACGATTTGCATATTTGTGTAGTCGACTGAAACTCTTGTGTAATTAGTAGACTCGAGTGAGCTGCGGAGTGTGTGTGTGTGTGTGTGTGTGTGGAGATGAGTCACTGAGCCGAGGTGAGGGGAAACACTTTCTTCAGGATTCTCCGATGCTCCTGCCATTTCCCACCAATCTCTTCTTTACTTTACGATCCATCAAATATTGATTTTGGTTCCTCAATCCATCATCATTTCCCACGTTCTCTCTCTCTCTCCATCTCCATGATTATTTGTTCCAGCTCCTGGTTCTCTTTGATTCTGCCTCACTCGCTGGTATTTATAGCTGGTGGTTCTCCTCACAGCGAGATAAAAACACCCAAATGGCTGCAAATTAGATTTGATATTTTGCAAAAGCGACAGGGCAAAACTCAAAGGTGGCAGCTCTTCCCCGGAGAAAAGACAGAAAGTTCCTCCTGTTACTTCTACGTAAATGCGTCTCAATGGGGGCTTAAAAAAAAAAAAACAACGGTTCATAAAACCAATTAATAGCAAAATAATAAAAAATAGAATAGGCTCATATTTAACTCTGAAAATAGTAATACAAAAAATAAAAGAGTATGTGTGTGTGTGTGTGTGTGTGTGTGTGTCTAGGCTAGAGCTACAGATGGTATTTTTAATCAAAGTTGAGTGTGTGTGTGTGTGTGTGTGTGTGTGTGTGTGTGTGTGTGTGCGTAAACACAGATTACTGGGTAATGATTTTAGCAACAGGATTTAAAATGCTAATATGAATCAGAAAAAGCACAGAAGTGTCTCCCACTGCCTCACAGTCAATGGAGCCGAGAGTCCATCACGCTCTGATTCTCTTCACAGTCTTTTGTTACTATTAGCAACCGCCCGCTCACATCTCAGCCACGGATTGCACGAGTTCATGGTGAAAAAAGGCAGCGCGCAGAGATGCGGTCAGTGGAAAGAGGGATGAGGAGAGGTGGACAAAATAATTATCCTCTTTGTCTGGTAAACAACCAGTTTTTCCTTTTACTTGATGTATTCAGGACTCCGTGACAACAACTAATTTACCCATTATAAACTAATACGCATCACACACACAGAGTTGAAAATGTCTCGCTAAAAAGAAAACACAAATTACATGTTTTTAACTTACAATTTTAAATGGTCAAAATGGTTTGAAACAGGATGGAACTCAATAGAAACAATTCACAATTACTTTTTTCTATGACTGAAAAATATAAAATTGTCTATTATAAATTTTTTGTTTTATTGTTTTGTTTTTGATACAGTATCTTTCTATATAAATCATATACAGTATCTATGCAGTTTGTAATCAATAAATATTTTCATATTTTTACAAACACGTAATATTCAGAAAAGCAATAAAAACATACTTATCAAAAGCATCACAGTATTATCAGCTATTTAATTTTGTGTTATATCAGCAAATCAAACATCAAAATTTTTCACTGATAAAGATACAAAAAAAATAATTTTGTAACAGATTTAAGTCGGAGACTGAAGCCAACGTGCAAACAATTTTCAGAGCAGAAAGTATGTGATCACAGAGAAAGACTGACAGATACACACACGCACACACACACCTCCAGTTTGCCTAACCCCAAAAGTCAAGATTGCGTTCTTGTGAATTAACTCAGCAAGTTCAATTTGTGAGGTGAAGTTACAAGACGTTTGAGAGATCTCATCAAGAGGTCACAGGTCATGTGACCAATCAGCATCAAGGGGAGTGGCTACAGCACCTTTGGCAGTGATGTAGATTAAAGAGAAGGAAAATGGAGGCTATCTGTTAAACCGTAGAGGAACTTTTAATGCTTGACCAACAAATTTACGATAATCTTTTTGTAGATTTGTGCTTCTAAGAATTAATTTACTTAGACGGACCAAAATGTGGTTGCATATCAGACCATAGACACAGCCAACTGTATCGAGGACCCTCCCACTGACAGTGATTGGCCGGTTCTGCAACCAATTTTGTAAATTGAATTTGTGTTTGAGTTCAAACTTGGACAGTCTGTGTTGATCCAATCAAATGCAAAGCGAATACAACTCGAACATTTATGTCAGTGTTTGATTTTTTCCAGCGCCATATTGTGAATACAATTTGCAATATTTGTTAAATGTGTCCGGAGTGTTGTTCCAGTTGGATCCATGTGACGTTCACATGTTGGTGGTATTAAAGGATCTTTCAGTCTAGGACACCCATCCAGCATTAATCTCCAGACCTTTGCACAGCAGAGCTGCTTGACACATCTCGCGCCAGCCGTCCTTGTGCACCGTGCCACTGTGTCCCACTTCTCCGGCGGAAATCCACCGTAACAAAAGTGCCTCATACCAGTCCATCATCTCGGTCAGAGAGAACACGCACTGCTCGTTTCAGCCCTGGGGGCTCTGCGTGCGGCTAATTGTGTGGAAGCTGTGGCCTCGCCAGCCAATCAGACGCCACCGTCAGTTTTCTGATTTTTCGCTTGGCTGTAAATGTAGTTTTGTGCCCATGGCGAAGGATTTCCACTGGCTTTAAATAAGCAGTCTGTTGACAGTCGGAGTTGGTGATGTTCTTAGTTAATCGCCAGAGATGTGAGATGTTCATTGGGCTAGATATGACCAGCAAAATCTTTCTGTGGAGTTTCAAAACTAGCAAAACCTGAGATCGTTGTAAATAAAACAAAAACTAGCTCTTCTCACCAAAAACATGAAATACTTGCTGAGTTTCAAAGAGTTGCCAGTACAAAGAAATTGCCGGGGTGATGTAATGACAGCCGAGCAGGCTTTGATAGCAAACAAAGGGAATACGGACAATTTTGGCTGCATGGAAAAAGTAGAATTTTCTTTCCCATTGTTTGTTTCTTCTTCTGTTTCCAGCTTTGATGGTTCCATCAACGAGACCGAGCCGGGATTAAAAGACGGCGCTTGACCTACTTGTTTTCAGCAGTGGCTGCCATCGGTCCAGCATTGAAGACCACGTCCTGCAGGTTTATTCCGCTTAAGACTGGAATTGCGACAGGTGGCTTACAGTTTCTTACAGCAAGGCCGTTCAAATCAATTATCAATCCCATCTCCTGGAGGTCGAAGATTCCGGCCTGTTAGTTTGCAGCTCTGGCAGCGCACAAGCAGCTAAGCATTTGCCAGTGTCTGCATTTATAAGCAGGCAATTTGTCATTCTAATCAGCATTCAGGGTTTCAGGGTGTTGTTTCGCACAAAGGCTGAGCTAAAATATCACAAAAAGGACATTTTCGCCTCTAAATAAATGCTGACTTGCAAGCGGCGAGTCATTTGTACTCAGCGCTGGGAGAAGTGAAACTGCACGCGCTCGACTTTAAAAATGAAGGAGAAAATTATGAAATATGCAATATAAGACAATTATTTATTTTTGGATTGCTTTGAAAAAAAAAAGATCTTTGAAACAAAACAATATATAAAAAACTGAAAGGCACGTACTTGAATTAAAAAATGAAGAAGGAAATTATGAAATATGCAAATTAAGACAATTACTTTGTCTTTTAATTGCTTTGAGAAAAAATATCTTTAAAACAAAAAATAATTAAAATAAATTGAAATGGCACTCACTTGACTTTAAGAATTAATAAGGATATAATGAAATACGCAAATTTAGACAAATATTTCTTTTATAATTGTGTTTGAGGAAAAATGTTTTTAAAAAGTTTTGAAAGTTTAATAAAAAAAATTGAAATTATTTCCATTATAACTTTTAACGTCAACTTTAAAAATATGATTTGACAACTAATTATTTTTCAACTAGTTTAAAAATAAATAAATAAATAAATAAATAAAATTGAAAAACACTGAATAGACGTCCAAAGATTTCATAAAATTTGGAAAGCTTATAACTACCGTTTCTTTCAGACTTTAAGGTGCATTAATGCTTTTTCACAGTCTCAAATTAGTTTCACATTAGGTGCACCAAACATTTTTAAACACTTTTTAAGATTGTAAGTGCACCGTATACTCCGAACAATACGGTACCTTATATGTACAACTACGGGCCATACACGAGAAACATTTGGTGATATGAAACAACGACCAACGCAGAAAGAGACCTAAAGAGTAGGCGAAGAGATGTGAGGAAAGAGACCCGTGTGGTAAACTAATCACCAAATACGCAATGCAATTTTCTGGATCCGTGCCTCCATCCTCTCCGTCTCCAGGGCTCTTTTACAATTCCGCTCACACACACGATCTCGTGCCCACTCCATTTATCAGACTGTACCATTTCACATCCATCCCCATCCCCCAGTCAAACCTGCTGGATGGATCCACTCCACCTTCCTGCACAGGGGAGTTTGGTAATTGTGTAATTCGAGAGCTGGGAAAAATTAATAGGAAAACGATATTCCAGGAAAATAATCGGTTCTTGATGTAACTTTGAATTGTGTTTAATCAGGGGCCACATGATCTCCATGTAGATCTCTTAGGAGGCTGTGAATTACACTAAAGTCAGACCGAGGTAGTAAGTGGGTAAGTTATAAGGAGAAGGAGAGAGAAAGAGAGAAAAAGAAAGCGAGAGAATGAAAGATATATAGAGAGAGTGTGTGTTCGAGAAAGATAGAAAGAGATAATGAGAGCGCGAGAAAGATAGGAAAGAGAGAGAGAATGAAAGCAAATGTGATAGCGAGAGCCGGAGAAAAAAAGTGAGTGTGTGTGTGTG